>CP139508.1:66131910-66325146 GCA_021014915.2 Artemisia tridentata subsp. tridentata | reverse complement strand
TTCATAAAAGTATAAAACATCAGAAAAGGACCTAGGAAGTTTTACTTTAAATTGTTCAATTAATGATATATCTTTCAATAATGTGTTAGCTGACTTAGGAGCTAGCGTTAGTGTTATGCCCCTTAAGACATTCACTACCCTAGGACTAGGCAAATTAGCACCAACTAAGTTGCTTATTGAATTGGCTGATAAAACGGTAAAACGACCTGAAGGGATTGCTAAAAATGTGCTAGTTAAGATTGAGAAGTTTGTTTTCCCTGTAGACTTTGTTATATTAGATATGCCCGAGGATGTTAAGATTCCTTTAATCCTTGGAAGACCTTTCTTGTCTACCGCACATGCTAAGATTAATGTGTTTAAAAGAAAAATCTCGTTAAAGGTAGGGAATAATAAACTAGTCTATAAGTGCCAAAATTTTGCTAAAAGCATAATTAGAGGCGTCTATGTGCTAGGATTAAGAGAACGCATGGACCTCGATCTAGAAGCTAGGCTTATGAGAGAAACCTTGATAAATAATGAATCACTTGAGACCTATAGTGGAGACTACATTGAATTAAATGATCTTAATTTACCATTAGGAATCAATGATCAATTTATAGAGGATTTAGAACCCGAAATTGAAGAAGAAGAAATTATGGATATACCTAGAATCAATATGATCAACACTAAGAATTATGATGAATTTGAAGGATATCCTAGTTTTTATGATTATGGTAGAAAGATCCATGTAGATTGTGCTTATAATTTACAATTTCCTTGCATGATAGGATTTAAACAAGTTAGCGCCAACTTTTTCCCTATTTTACCAATTAATGTAATGTCAATAGATTACTATAATTCTATAATGAAAAACAAAATTGAGTATAAAGAGAAAAACGTAGTTGGAATGTTCATGAATGTACCTATTTTTGTTGGGAATTTAACTATTGTTACAGATTTCACTGTGGTGGATAACATGGATGCTTATCGTGATGTCGAGATGGGTGACGTGATCGTTGGGAAACCATTTTGTAAGGAGGTCGAAATTAACGCTAAAAGATTTGAAGGAAAGATCACCTTTAAAAGTGGAAGCAACGTTATCACTTACATGATGCCTCGTGCTCACCCAAGGTTTAAACATGCCCCTAACAAATTTTGTTACAAATTTACACCATTTCTTTTTGTAGATGAAAATGACGCTGAGAAAGGGATCGAATATCCGTACTAAAAGATGAAAGGATTCTACAAAGGTGTACTTGAATTGGGGCAGGAATATGTTCGTGACGAAGTAATTCGCAACTACATCGTGCACGGACATGTGGGGATCAATAGATCAAAATAAAGAGCTGAACGTGAATCTAACTTGAAGACTCTGGAATAAAGACAAGTGCTGACCGGGAGACAACCCAGAAGAAAATTTTTATATTCTGTTCTGTGTCGAGTCTGTCAGACCTGTAGAAGATACGGCGCATCTCAATCCTAAGATGCGACGCATCGCCTGCACTGGTCATATCATATCTTATTTAATTTTCTGCATTTTTATTTTTGACTTTAAAACTTTATGTTAGTTTATTTAATGCGGCGCATCCCTGGTTAAGGATGCGACGCATCTTTTATTCTGATTCGTATTTATTCCAGGCTCGATACGGCGTATCTTCTTCCATAAGATACGGCGTATCGACTGACCTGATGATTTTCAATTTAATTTTTAAGTTTTATTTTTACTAACTACTAATGTATTATGCAAGTTTGAACCTTCTTAACTCAGGTGTGTTAAAGTCTAAATGGTATTATAGATTCCTGCATTTCTGTGGATACATCATTTTTGAAGCTTAAACGTTCTAATCCACAAGAAAGTTGATTTTTGCTCTTATACAAATGGAGGATCATACCTAGCAAATCTCAGGGGAGTTTTTCTGTTCTAATTCTTTTATTTTCTAGTTTTTAACCTTTAATACAAACAACGAGGACGTTGTTTAACTTAAGTGGGGGATTGGAGAATTAGAACACTTACTTGTCCTAAACTTTTTCAAAATATGCTTAAAATGTGCTTAATATATCAAAACTTAAAAAAAAAAATTTGCATGTTTTTGTTTAAAGTCTAAATTACATAGCTGCACACATAACATTATTTTCAAAAATTGTGAACTTTTCAAAATTCACAAATCTATGAGTGTGCCGGTGACTTGTAAACTTTAGAACTTGGCTTGTATACTATTCGAGACCACCATAATAAGTATTATCTATATAATTGGAATGACTTGTCTAAATTGGTAAATTTCTAAGATTACACCCAAATAGCCTTTATATGTTATGTGATATTAACTAACTACACTGGTTAGTTAACCCCCGTATAAACCCTTTTGTTACTCTCACTTTTAGAGTAAGATACCCCTAGAAAAACACTCAGAGCCATTCCTTTCGTTTCTTACACCTTTGTTATAATGTTTCGTTACACCCTTACACCTTAGCCTACCCTGTAGATTAAAATCCGTGGTTGGTTAATTGTTTTAGGCAAAGTGTGTTTCCTTACATTACCTGTGTTCGCGTGCGTAATTCATTATCTTTGGTTGAGTCAGGAAATTGCACAATGCAATTGGTATGAAAGTAAATATTGTATATCTTTGAGTTTATTTTTCGTGTGTTTACTACTTTCACTATTACAGTTATTTCTGAAAGTATGAAGAGTATGGAAAAATTATCCGAAAAAATAGTGATAGAAAAGTTGTGAAATTTTACAAATATATGTTGATGTCAAAAAAAAAAAAAAAAAAAAAAAAAAAAAAAAAAAAAAAAAAAATCGAAAAAATAGAAAAGAAAAAGAAAGAGTTGGATGTTTGTTTAACCAACTTATGTAAAGTTTTGTATTAAGTGGTCGATATCACCACTATTTGTTGTATATTATATTTATGGATTGAATGGGAGTTGGCCGTTATGGGAACGCCAACTAAGGTTATTCTTTGATTGAGATCTTGTTGAGTATAATTCGTGTCTACCTAAAGCGTGTGTTTCAAGTGTTAAAGCGTGAGTTATTCAATGATATGAGTCTTATTCATGGGATGGTTGGGAAAGTAATTTACCACACTTAGGATTTTAATTTATCTGTTTTGTTTATTTTTCATTTTACACCAATTTGTATCCCAAATATTATCCATACCCTATATCATTCTTTATCCAAACCTTTGATTTATTGAGATTAGGGATTTGAGCAATCTTAAGTATCGTAGTCGTGGATTCGGCTATGTATTTATGATTTTGTCGCCTGTCGGCGTATATGGCCGACTGGCCTAACCGAACGACTTCTGTCGTTCGGACAGCGAACAACTCCAGAAATATAACAAGACCAAGAGTATGCATTTCCGGCGTACAGGGCCGAAGGGCCCAAGCGGACGAACCTAACAGATCATCCGGTCTAACGTATAGCTAAGCCAGGACAAACCTCGGTCACATACGTCCGAACGATGTGATCCGGACGAAGACCAGCGCCGAACGGATCACACGGCTATTCGGCCCAACGGCTAACGCCAGGTCAGAAAGTCAACCTTAATATAAGTAGTATATGACAGAAGTGCAGGAGCCATGTCAGATCAGAAGAAAGACCCAAACAGGGCAAAGTCCCAGTTGCCGCCCAAAAGTGTCACCATCAGATTTGGACTCATCCGATGGGGACAAAAACAGGTCTCCTATATAAAGGAGTAATCTCCACAGTAATGGTAACACACTTTTACACACAGTAATTATCTTACTAATATATTTATTACCCACCTTTCGGTACTTACTCTCACGCCGGAGTCGGGTCCTGGGGTCACACCCGGGGCGAGACTAACGCGTCTACTTTCTTAGCAGTTGTCCGAAGGACTTGACGATCTCAAGGCCGAAGGACATTTCCGAAGCATTCTCTGATCCGCAGAAAAATACTTAAACATTGGCGCCATCCGTGGGACCGGCATTCAATCTACCGAAGCTATAGAATGTCAAGTTCTGAACATCCGGAAGGTTCGGGAGGAGAGAATCTTGAAACTCCACCCGTCAATCATGCCGGAAGCAAAAACACCGAGACTCCTTCGATCACCAGGGAACAGATAGAAGAATATGTTTCGACCCTCGAGTCCATGATCCAGGAACACAACCGAACAAGCACTGTCCAACCCATGCGTCTGGATTTCCTTGAAACAGACGGCCCGGATAAGACTGGAGTAGCTAAGGAAAAACAGGGGATCGTTACGGGAGATAAGATACCAGACTCAGACTTGGGGAAACCTTTCAAGGAAGTTCGAAAGTCACCCTTCACTCGGCGTCTAATTGAGTTTTCCGCACCAAAACATAGGATGCCCGCTCATATCAAGTTGTACGACGGGTCAACAGATCCCCAAGATCATCTCAACAGGTTCACTGGGGCGGCGGGGCAAGGAGAATGGCCTATGCCAGTGTGGTGTAGAATGTTTCAACAAACGTTGGACGGGAGTGCTCGAGGCTGGTTCGATCGACTCCCTCCGAATAGTGTGGACGAGTGGGCAGACCTCCGGACTCAGTTTGAAGCGCGCTTCTCCCTACATAAAGCATGCACCAAAGACCCCACCGAGATAACAAAGATCGTAAGAAGGGCTAATGAAACATTACCCGCCTTCAAGGAAAGATGGACCATCGAAACTGGATTCATACAGGGAGCCCCCGAAATCATGAGAATCTCCTCATTCATGAATGGTTGCAAGTGCCCAGAGCTAGCCAAGCGGTTTTCCGACAAGGTTCCGCGTACGGTTGACGAAATGATGATCCGGGTAGATGATTACGTGAGAGCAGAAGAAGCATTCGTTAACACTGAATTGCCTCAAGGAGAGAGTCGGGATCGATACAGAAGAGCACCCATCGGACCCTCTAGAAGAGACGACAGGGCACACCGGAGGTATGGAAATGAAAGCAGAAGTGAAGGACGATATGGCTATCCGAGCAGAGACCGTTATGATCAGGGTAAACCTCGTGACCGACCGGCGCCGTACCTACCGGCGCGAAACGATTATCAGGGTCGAAATACCCATCGATTGACGCTAGAGTCACTCACAAAACCGCCAAAAGAGATCTTAGCTACAGAACACCAGCTACGGTTGCCTCCGCCTAAGCCAATGCGAGACCCACCCAAGAAAGAAAATCAAGATAAGTATTGTGACTACCACGGGGAGAAGGGGCATTTCACAAATGATTGTTACCAGTTAAAGAGGCAATTGGAGTTAGCTCTGAAATCGGGAAAGTTGGATCACCTGATAAAAGATGTGAGACAAAGGGGAAGAGGTGCCCCAAAAAGAGAGGCGCCGGCCAAAGACAAGGTTATCAACGTGATTGATATCAAACCAAATCAGCGAAAAGACGAGAAAGAAGAACATGAAGGAAAATGGATGAGGATCCCAATCACCTTTCCCCCCATACCCATGGAGAAAAGGTCAGACGAGCCACTTATCATAAAAGCCATGGTGGAAGGGTATCTGGTAAGAAATGTATTCGTGGATGAAGGAGCGGCTGTGGAAGTTATGTTCGAACATTGCTTCAATAACCTAAGGCCTGAAATAAAAGCCAAATTAGTGCACAAGCAGAAGGGCCTTATCGGGTTCAATGGACAGGAAGTCAAATCGTTAGGAGAGGTGGAGCTGGGCGTGTCAGTCGGGGAAGGTGGATTATACAGGGATGTCGTCATAAAGTTCACCATCGTGCGTGCCCCTTCCCCGTACGACATCATCTTCGGAAGAAAAGGATTGAAGACGTTAGGGGCCATCCCTTCAACCATACACGCTATGTTAAAATTCCCAACTCCCAAAGGAGTAGCCACCTTGAAAGCTCAGCAGGTAATCACCTTGACAAAAACGGTATCCCAAGAAAACACCGGCAGAAACGGCATTCGTCGAAAGGAGAAACTGGCCGAAAAGGAGAAGCACCCAAACATAGGCCGACCACATGGACGAAAGGAAAAGGCGACAAGGAGGAAGATCCGGTTCGGAGCACAGAAGAGGAAGTTCACGAGTCAGAAGAATGAGGAAGACAAAAAAGCCAAGGCAAGTCAAGCCCGGACGGGGAAGGTTCATGCCGAATAACCAAAGCACTCCCGACACGACCCAAGCAGGACGGAAGATGGAAGAAGGAAAATGATGCCCCAGAAAATGGCACGAGATTAGTCTAAGGAAGTATTTTCTTTAATATAAGGCCATGAGCCACTGCGAACAAAACTCATTATGAAGTATTGTATATTCTCCTTCGAGTTAAAGAGGAGAAAATTTTCCCACATTTTTGTTGTAAACCAAGACAAGGCAGTCGCGCGGCTCCGGTGAGGATTAGCTACCCTCATCCGGCCCGCGCAGCCAAAACCAAGCCGAGGCGTATCCGCCCCTAACGGCAATGATTATACATTAGAATCCAGCCGAGGCGTATCCGCCCCCAACGGCAGTGATTATACATTAGAATCCAGCCGAGGCGTATCCGCCCCCAACGGCAGTGATTATACATTAGAATCCAGCCGAGGCATATCCGCCCCCAACGGCAGTGATTATACATTAGAATCCAGCCGAGGCGTATCCGCCCCCAACGGCAGTGATTATACATTAGAATCCAGCCGAGGCGTATCCGCCCCCAACGGCAGTGATTATACATTAGAATCTAGCCGAGGCGTATCCGCCCCCAACGGCAATGATTATACATTAAAACCAAGCCAAGGCGTATCCGCCCCTAACGGCAATGATTGTACAGTAAAATATAGCCGAGGCGTATTCGCCTTCAATGGCGATAGTTAGTTCTTAAAATGTGGCCGAGGCACTTCCGCCCCTAATGGCAGTAATTAATCCTCAGGGGTGCGTCGAAACATATCCGTCCCAATGGCCACAGTTGATGCTAAAAACCTAAAGGTAAGGACAACAGTCGATCCTAAAATTATGAACTTAGAAGATATCTCCAAGGTCGAAAGAGTATTCGAGGTACGCTCAACAACACAATACGGCAAATAAGGAAGCAATCATACAACAAGATCCGCAAGGTACATGCCTAAAACACAGAATAAACACAACAAAAATCATATGCACCCTGATCGGCAACCCTCAATCCGTACCATAAAGAGGAAGCGCACCAAAGTAAATCCGTCCTTAACGGAGAAATGGAAGCTTAAAAACAAGGAACCGGGCGCACTCGGCAGGCCATACGACAAGTGGCGAGGATCATACATCACATCTTACAGAGTATACACGGATAAACAATAAAGAAGCATGCATAAATAACAAGACTAAATATAACAAAGGTAAACAGATGGTCATCAGCAAAAGGACCAAAGATGGTCTTCCGACCAAAACAAGCTACTATCACCGGCGTTCCGATAGGACCTACCCAAATCTATTATAATTCATTACATAACAAAATAAAAACAGCCACATGTGGCGCGTCGACAAATATTGTCTCCAAACGGTAAAAGGGTTGAATAAAAGCTTCAAAAGGCATCCGGAACAGCCTTGATCCATAGTCAAAATGGAGGCAGTCCGGACCCACAACAAACTAACTTAGGACTCCGCATTTCCTTCGACATTTTCTTCAGCATTTCCCTCGACATTTTCTTCAACATTTCCTCCGGCATTTCCAGCAACATTCACTTCGGCTACGGTAACCAAACGACCCTGAACCAGCACAGACCCTCCGGCTTCACCACTCCCACCAACAACACCAACGTTTGCGCTCTCAGTTGTAACATTCTTATCAGCAGACCCATCGACAGTTAAAGGTTTGGTTGGACCGGAAGGAGCAGGATCCGGATAGAGCGCCAGAACCTCGGCCATCGGCCTGTAACAAGCGCCGCTAACCTTTCGGACATACGGGTATTCGGTGATGAAAAGTTGATCAAACAAAGCCCTGTATTTTGTCTCGGCATCCAAGTCTAAGCCCTCAAAGTCAGCTAAAATCTCGGCGGCCTGCTCCGGAGTGCGATCAACAGAGATCCCACTTATAAACCCAGCGTCAGACGAAAGGTTGAAAGGAACCGCCAAGGATTGTTTATACTCATGACTGCCATGAAGGCGTCGGACCATTTCCGGAAGAAATTCTTTAATCACTCGGATGCGTTCCATGTTCGTAGTACCGGCTCGGACCACCAAATCCTTTTTCTCCTTCCTTAATTCCTGATTATCCTTCTGTGCGTCGGCCAACAATTGCCTGGTTCTATTCAACTCAGCCTTCAAAGACTTAAGCACTTCTCCTTGCCCCTCTTTCTCCCTGACCAATTCAGAAATTCGCCCAGTTAAACCCTGAATAGTAACCTGACAGTCTGCGTTCTCGGCTTTCAGCTCCTCCAACTCCGTCGGATTTTGTTCGGCACATTTCTCATGGACAGCTGTGAGAGTGTTGTACTGATCAAGCAAGGTCTCAAACCGAAGAAGGATATCAGATTGGGCAACGGAACTCTTCCCAAGCAGCATCCAAGCACGATTACAAGCATCCTCATCACATAGACTTGCCAAATACTCCTCCTCTCGGGGAGTAGACAGATGAGCCATCAGATCTCGGCAGACGGAAGAACCTGTCAAGCGGGCATCCGCCGTAACAGTCCACTGGGGCACGAAAATATTCCCCGGAGTAAACTCATCGTCACCCATCTCGTCAAGGCCCTCCACATGCAATTTCTTCTTTCCCCGTCCATGCGAAACCACGGGGCTTCCTACTATTTTTCAAAAAAAAATGTGTGTAAATAATAATAAGATAGTAAGTGATAATATATAATGGACGGAACACACATGCAAGAAATGCATACAAAAAAGAGAAGAGAACACGCAACATACCATCCTCACCAGAGACAAATTGGCTGCTCGCCCCTTCTTCTCCTTCCGGTTGACCGGCGGAACCGCCCGGAGGGAAGGAACGAAGAGGAGCAGGTGCCGAGATAGGCCTGGAGGAATCCAACTCTATGATAGGAGTATCAACATGAATCTTGCTCCTCTTTGACTGCCGAGAGGTGACACCTTCTCCAGCCGAGCGTTTTCCCGAAATTGGAGGCCCTTTGCTGCCCCCGTCACCCTCCCCTCTCGCCTTTTGGTTTGAGCGCGCAACAACCTCTTTTCTCCTTTTTGCTTCCAAGACTCTCTCATTTGGTACCTCGACGGCTAGCATCGCAACGGTTTTGTCCAGGATGTCCGCATTAGATGTAGCAGGCGCTGTTACATGCAACGGCAGAGTCTCACCTTCACGAAGAGGGTCCCCCTTACCCATAATAGCCCCCTTTCGACGCTCAGGCTTACGTAGATATTCTGCCATGGTTAAATCTACAAACAAACAAGTCAAAACCACATATATCACTTGGATGAAGATATGCAGCAAATAAAAAAAAAAAAAAAAAAAAAAAAACGACAAAACAGAAGATAAAAGGCAGGCTATACCCTTTCCTTCGGCGTCTTTAAGCGCCGCCCGAAATCCGGAATGCTCCCAATGGGATGTCAGCCCAAGTGCATAATGAAACCCTCGGGGAATCTGGATAAGGTCAATCACCTGCTCGGCAAGTCTGTCAGCATCGGCAACGGAAAACTCTTCCGCAGGAAAAGGATCGGAAATATCTGAATAATGATGTCGCCACGGCATGGCAAAGGGAATAGCTCTTCGGTCTATCAAAAAGAACTTCGTCTTCCATCCTTTCAATCCGGTTAAAATCTCGTTAAAGCAAACTCTTTTTTCCCTCCCTCCCCTCTTCTCGAACGAGAACCACTCACCCTGCTTACTCAACTTATAAAATGCTCGGAAAAGGGGAGTCGTTGGGACAATGTGCAAACTCCTACAATATACTTCGAATAGAGTGGCCCGATGCAAGCCCAACGGAACCATCTAGGAGATATGGACTTGCCAATGCTTGATAACGTCCAACAAAAATGATGAGAAGGGCACAGTAATGCCACCTTCGGCAAAATCCTCTAAGTACAATCCTATAGCATCGGCAGGCAATCGATCTATCGTCATATCAGCTGGCGGGAGCCTCGGATGAAGATCCTCCGGAATGTGATTCTCCATTAGCAACATGGTCATATCTGTCTCGTCCATTTTGCTAATATACTTTCGCATATCAAATTTCGGAACGAAGTTCTCCGTTTCCGGAAGGTCATCCTCTCGGGAGGAACCGGACCGGCGGGACATCGCTTCACCAAAGGATATGAAGAGTATAGCCGAAGAACAAGTGATAACAACACAAAAATAATGTGAAACGTACCTTTAATGCGGGCGAACGGCAAAACGAGCAAATGCGAAACGTTAGGAAAGGACAAATGGGTAATGTGTCAGAAATGAGAAATAAGTTACAGTGGGTAAAATGAGTTGAATGGCGCTATTTATAGACAGAAAAGAAAAGGTGCGAAACGTCGCGTCACGTCAGACGCTGACGTGGCGTTTCCTGGTCCGTATAATGACACATACTTCCACGTGTCACGACCTCAAAAAGCACGGTAAAAACGACGGCGCCCAAATAAACGGAAACAATAATGACCTTTGGCGTTTTTTGAATGAATAGCATTGAACCAGAACCATCGGACTTACCATGTCGGCAGACCGAGAGATAAAATTTTTCAAAAGTATCACACTATCGCTTTACGATACTATGATACTGGGGGGGACATGTCGGCGTATATGGCCGACTGGCCTAACCGAACGACTTCTGTCGTTCGGACAGCGAACAACTCCAGAAATATAACAAGACCAAGAGTATGCATTTCCGGCGTACAGGGCCGAAGGGCCCAAGCGGACGAACCTAACAGATCATCCAGTCTAACGTATAGCTAAGCCAGGACAAACCTCGGTCACATACGTCCGAACGATGTGATCCGGACGAAGACCAGCGCCGAACGGATCACACGGCTATTCGGCCCAACGGCTAACGCCAGGTCAGAAAGTCAACCTTAATATAAGTAGTATATGACAGAAGTGCAGGAGCCATGTCAGATCAGAAGAAAGACCCAAACAGGGCAAAGTCCCAGTTGCCGCCCAAAAGTGTCACCATCAGATTTGGACTCATCCGATGGGGACAAAAACAGGTCTCCTATATAAGGGAGTAATCTCCACAGTAATGGTAACACACTTTTACACACAGTAATTATCTTACTAATATATTACCCACCTTTCGGTACTTACTCTCACGCCGGAGTCGGGTCCTGGGGTCACACCCGGGGCGAGACTAACGCGTCTACTTTCTTAGCAGTTGTCCGAAGGACTTGACGATCTCAAGGCCGAAGGACATTTCCGAAGCATTCTCTGATCCGTAGAAAAATACTTAAACATCGCCCTTTTTGATATAATATTATTGGTAAAGATTACTTGGTCCTATCTTTAGCCTATTCGAGTTAAGGATTTGAGCAATTGCAAGTATCGTGGTCGTGGATTCGATCATGTATTTGTGATTTTGTCGCCTTTTCTGAAATTTGAGATTGATAGAGATTAAAAAGGATGATTAACCCTTAACTAACAAAACCTTTTTACCGCTTTAGACTTGTTATTCCGTGGCTTTAGTAGGGGAGATGCGTATACTTGCCAAGCTTATGATAGAATATACGTCACGACTGGACAGTTAAACGATTAGATTTGCTTTTATCGAAATATTTTATTTTATTTCTAATTCGTTAAGTGTTTGGTTGTGCAATTATGACAAAAACGAATACATGCTTAAATATAAAAATAAATCCTAATATCTTTTAGGATACATTTTCATAAGATTCATTCTAAGGTTTACTTGGGGACAAGTAAAGTTCAAGTGGGGGGATATTTGATGAACTCAAATAAGTACATTTTATCATCATCATTTATCCTATTTATTTGACTTGTTTTATTATATTATATATGAGGATTGATACGTTAATGTTTACTTTTGTAATTCTTAGGTAAAAACAAGTATTATGTGAAACTTGGCGATTTTGGACTAATTATGGAGCAAAACAAGCAAGATGTTAAGAGTCTACTGAAATGTACAAGATCAAGATCATTCTGCTCCAGATACGCCGCATCATACTTCTTACATACGGCGCATCACTATCAAGATTTCACAAGTGACAATCCAAGACGTTAAAGGACATGCGCCGCATAGAGAAATGGAGTTACGCCGCATCTTAAGGCGGTGTACGAATATTCCTGAATATATTAATCTTGGACCTCACGCGAAGTTAAGTCAATGCGCCGCATCAACTTATCCTATGCGCCGCATCTAACCCTCAGACAGAAACTATAAATACCCCAAGGCCAGACGAATTTCGGACGACATATAGAGACTTTAGAGACCGAAGACCGAAGAAACCCTAGAGCCAAATTCAGACGTGTTAGCAGCACAAGACACACCCTTTTGCATTTTTCAAGAAAATGTCAGTCATTTTTTATTTTATTTTTTATTTTTTTTGAATCTTTTAAATAATGGGAGAGTATATTTAAAAATTGATTGTAACTTATTGCATAAGTTGTTGGAGTCTGTTGTAAAAGTATAGCCAACGGTATCCTGTTTCTTGTGGGGTTCCTAAGAATCTGTAATGGCGGATTTAGGTTGAATAATGCTCTGTACCTTGGGTTACATTTATGTTGTAGTTAATTAATATGTTAGAAAAAAAAATTGTGTGAAATAAAGTTAAGGTTGTAGTACTTACTCGGCTTTGTATTGCTCGAGTTCTGGGATCGTTGGGTTTATATAATAGTAAGTTGCAGATGTGGATGATAGCTGCAAAGTGTTTCTGAATCTTGAAACTCGGCATGAACTAACAACCATTATTACTGGTTTTTCTAGTGCATCAATGTCATGTTTTGGAAAACTTTCAGCAAGGTCATCCCATAGTGTTAGCTCAATTGAGTTGCGACTGTTTTAAATAAGTATTAAAGTTAAGTTTATTGTTGTAAGTAAGTGTATATTTTATAAATTGGTATTAAATTTTTCCTATTATACTTACTTGAGATTTTGGATTTCTACTCTGCGAATCAGCATCTGGTCTTTGTTAGGATTTCCGCATTTCTCCTTTTCTCCTGATTGTATGTAACACCCTATGTAGTCTGCAATTATAGGTAAAATTAATGCTATTTGTAAATATTTGTATATGAAGCTCGACAATAAAAAGTGTTTTGTGGTACCTGTTAGAACTGGGTATTGGCTTCGGCTTTTGTCTTGTGGGTCTACCACTTTGTAAGGTAATCGATTGTAAGCAACAAAGTCAAAATAATGTTGAGGGAATCCTGTTGGTGGTATAGGGTCAAATTTTGTGAATCGTGTAATTAAAAGTGATGTTTTGTTTTCCGGTGTCTGTTGCCAGTTGTTTGTAGGAATACATGTGAATCCTGAAATTCGATATGCTCTTCCTGGTATAAGATAGGTGGTAAATTGTATTTTGTCACCAACTTCTACGTTTGCTTGGATTGCATCACCCTGTTGATAATAAAGTATTTTGTTTACAGTTGTTGTGATACATAATATTAGTTCTTATATATATATATATATATATATATATATATATATATATATATATATATATATATATATATATATATATATATAGGTGCATAAGATTACCTTTCTGTCTAGCAAAATTGCTCGGTAACCTTTTTCTGTAGTGTCTGGTGGGTCTCTTGCAATCCATGATCGATACACTTTTGCTTCTATAATTTTGTTTCTACTTGTTGGGTGGAGGTCCTTAATGTTAACTTCTGTCATCATGCATGCATGAAGAAAAAAAAGATATTAGTGGCAATTTTTGTTACAAATAATTTAAAAAAAAAAAAAAAAAAAAAAAGAAAAAAAAAAATATTAATATTATAACTGGAAATTGTATAGTAACTAATATGAACCTGTAATGGATAAATTTGATTTAAGAATTGTTTATGAACTATATTTTTAGTTGTATTTGGTGGGTGGTCAGGGTCAGGGTCAGGTGTCAGTAGAATCTTAAAACCATAAGGTGATGTTGCACGGGATAATGCAACATATAGTTGCCCATGACTGAAAACTGGTTGTGGAAGATAGACACCTATTTTGTTGAGAGATTGGCCTTGACTTTTATTGATTGTCATAGCATAACACACTTTTACTGGAAACTGTTTGCGCTTGAAAATGAAAGGGTAGTTTGGGTCTTTGTGTGTCAACGGCATTCTTGGAATATATACTTTCTCCCCGATTCTTGTTCCTGTAATAATCTCTGCTTCAATATGTTTTGACATAAGGTTTTTGACTATCATTCTTGTGCCATTACAGAGCCCGCCTGTGAGATTGACATTTCTGTTCAACATGATTGGAACTCCAATTTTTAGCTGAAGCTTGTTTGGTGGTAAACCTGGGAATCTGAAAGTGTTTAGATATTGTGGTGGGTACAACATTTCAGTTGCAGCTCCATCTCTTCTTCCAACTGGAATTGCTTCATCTGAGCTTATGTATATTGTAGGTTTTCCTAGTAGTTGGGACAATATCCTTTCATTTATGGCATCGGCAGTTTCATTCTTCGGGCACACGATTGCTTTCTCCTGTAAGATTTATGTTGTTGGGTTTTTTAGTGTTTCTTCATCATAGATGAAGTCTATAAATTCTTGTATGCTGTTGTCACCATTTGGTATTTGATATTGTGCAGGAATTGTAACCCAGCTAGCTTCCTGTGAGTCTTGATTGTCAGGTTGGCCAAGTCCTCCGTCGCCAATATCTAGCAGCCATGTTGAGAAGTCGCTTACTGCTTTTCTTACTTCTTCATTCAGGTTTGGCTTAAGAACCCTCATGTTATGTTTAAGTTTGTACACTTTAAAATGGCACCACAAATGTGATTTAGCAATTGAAGAATTGATTATTTGTGATGTTGTTCCTTTTTTTTTAACTGGCAATGTTTGCCTGAAATCGCCACCTAACATAACTGGTTTTCCACCAAACAGTTTTTCTGAGTTGCTTAAAATATCTCTGGGTTCTGTCGAGCGTTTCAAAACACTTTCGATCATTCATTGGTGCCTCATCCCAAACAATCAAATCAGTTTCAATAAGTAGGTTTGCCATCATTGTATTTTTTTTATGCTACACATTGACTCATCAGTCAAATCGAGGGGTATTTTAAAGCGTGAATGCGCCTTCTGGCCAGATGGTAAGAGCAAAGAGGCGATACCTGAAGACGCGACAGCCAAGACAATCTTCCCTTCTGAACGTAAGGTGTTAATAATCGTTTTCCATAGGAACGTTTTACCTGTTCCACCGTGCCCATAGACAAATACCAATTCCTGTTTTTTATTGTAGCATGCATTGATTATAAGATTATAAATTTGTATATGTTCAGCATTTAATTTAACAACTGAGTCAGCAACATCCTTTTTCAATTGTTCTCGGTTGTAATTCCTTTCTTCCATCAACAATCTATTTTCTAAATCTTGAAGAAGATGTTTTGGAGGCAAGGGGAAACCAAATTCTTTGACTGATTTTGAGCGGCTGTTGAGAATCATTTCTATTTCATAAATGATATAATCCTTGATCTCAGGACTGTTTAGATATAGGTTTCTCACACCACTTCTTTGTGAAGCTTTTCTTGGAATGTCATCTGCCATACAATGCCAGTGCCTTTCCCAAAGTTGTAGAGGCCCTGCAACTTCACAGTAAAGTAAAATGTGAGCAAAAAACGCGCGCAATTCTGCAGTTGTTGCTGACATTGATGCTTCTTGTAACGCTGTGTCCCACTCTTTGTCGTCATCAAGCAGACCCATGGCCTGGCATGCTTCACGATATGTGTTAAACACTTTGTTGTTAACGGTACGGACATCAACAAACGATCTGCAACCTTTTTGATGATTGAGTAACATGCGGAAGTAGAAGAGCTCTCCTGCGGATGGGTGTACGTACACCAATCTGCCAACTGAATATTTATTTTTAAGCTTTCTATGTTTCCATGTTTTTGTGTTTTCGTACCATATTCTGAAGGGAAATCCAGATATGTTAAATGCCTTCCGTCTTCAAACATTTCATTATACAAAAACCATTGTGTGAGAGTTGTTAATTTTCTTCCATCGTATGCTACAACGTGCCCGAGAGGCTCTTTATCACGAAAAGTGATTTTTTGCATACCTTCAAGGTGAACTGCGAGTATTTGCACGGCTGGCTCTCTATGATGTATCGAGAAATCAAGTATCCTCCAACAGGCTTACAATAACTAACTCGTTAATCAATACGCGTACAAAAACTAATGCCTTAGGGTTCCTTTTATACACCAAGGAAACCCTAGATACAAAACGTGTAGAAAGATAAACGTATCTAACTGTATCTTCTATAAAGATAACTACGTATCCTTTCCTAACTTATAGCTAACAAACTTTACTATAATTAATAAACAGACTTAACTATTTATGTCGACCAGATGAAATTTGAAAGTTGCCATACCAACAAGAAATTGTCAGATGGAGATATTTTCACAGCTGTCAGGTACATTGCTTATCATTATAGAGAGCTCATATCTACATGTTGACAGAAGTGGAGTATCCCCTACCACCTAGAGTCTGCAAAGAAATGTTGGAAAAGAAGTTGTATGCATACAAGAGGGATGAAGTATATGAGCAGATATTGGATTTGCTTAAGTTGCAGTCACTAAAGGAAGCAACTTGGGGTGTTTGAAAGTGTTTTAAAGAATTTTCAAGATGATAAGTGGGATTAATGGAACTTCCTACTTGGTGAAGGTGCTTTGCACTAACACAACAAATGGTTACCAGTCCACCATGTCTAACCCACATAAAGACTGGCTAATCCATGAGCAAACGGCTCTGGTAAAGATATTTCAAATCCGTTAATGGTTGACAATTTACCAAAAATTGTATGGTAATCAACTCACCATATCTGAGATAGTGAAGAGTTGGCTAGCCCACAAGAGTATGGCTTGTGGTAAAGGCTGTGAAAATCCATAATTGGTAATCAATTCACCAAGGTGAGGTGCATTCCACCAAAGAATTGGCTAGGACAAAACAAATCCGTTGATAGTTGATGATTCGCTAAAAATCATATGGTTATCAATGTACCATGGTCTTACACACCAAAACATTGGCTACTCCAGTAGTTAATGGCTATCTGGTAAAGAGACATCAAATCCATTAATTTTCAATGATTCACCTCTCACAGGAGTTAACACACCTGGAAGTGATGAGAATAGTATGAAACTTAAAAGAATTGATGTATAAAAGGTCATTGTTGCTGGAAAGATCAGATGAGTTGAAGATCAGATGGTGAAAAGATTGTTAAAGTCAAAGTTGATGCACAAGATCAGATTTGATGATTTGAAGAATTAGAGATCAAGATAATTCTAAGTGTTAAGAGTTCAATCCTCAAGAAGCTTATCAGAAAGGAACTTGAAGTTCATGGAGCATGAAGATCAAGTTAGGGGAGGATTGTTGGGAATTATCACAAGAGAAGACTTAAATATGAAGAACAGACTTAAGTCTGCTGAAGTACTTAGTTAAGTCTGTTAGTTGTATTCATGTAATAGTTAAGTCTGCCAGTACATTGTTAAGTCTGGTAGACATAATAGCATAGTTAAGTCTGGTCGACATAAATAGTTAAGTCTGTTTATTAATTATAGTAAAGTTTGTTAGCTATAAGTTAGGAAAGGATACGAAGTTATCTTTATAGAAGATACGGTTAGATACGTTTATCCTTCTACACGTTTTGTATCTAGGGTTTCCTTGGTGTATAAAAGGAACCCTAAGGCATTAGTTTTGGTACGCGTATTGATTAACGAGTTAGTTGATATTGAAAGTTAATAGAATTACGAAGTTAGTTATCTTGTGTTCTTCATTGTTATTGTTAAGATTCCGCATTAGCAATAAACAATCTGTTAGAGTTTCTCGTTTAGATCAATTTGGATTTATTCAAGTTGTCTAACAAGTAACAAAGGCTACTTCGATCCATAATTTGTGTGGACCTACATAGACTTTACCTGTTTTTAGGTTTTAAGTCTTAGCTTATTGGTTTAATTGCTTAATTAGTTGCTTAAAAGTAGGTGTTCAGGTATGTTTTTAAGTTTTTCAGTTTTCAACATTAGTTTGAGTACCTTTTTTATCAGCTTATTTTTAAGCTCATTTTTAGTTCAAACTATCTGAAATTTGTTTTATGTGCTTTTTAGTTGGTGTTCTTTGCTGTTTTAGAGTTTTAGCTTATTTCATTAGCTTTTAGTGGCTTAATTGTAGCTTTGAAAGTAGAGGTTTTTTCAGTTTATCAGTTTTTATAAAATCCAATAAAAAGTCTCATCTGTCAGTTTTCAACAACTTATTTTTAAGCTCAAATTAAGTTCAAAATGTCTGGAATTGGTTTTATAAGTTCTTTGATAGGCATATTTCATCTGTTTTAGGTTTTTGAATTCTAGCTTATTGGATTAGTAGCTTATTTAGTAGCTCAAAAGTGCCTTCTCAGGCTGTTTTAATATCAGTTTGGTTTTTAGCTTATTTAAGAATTTTAGCTTATGGCTTATTAGAATTGCTGAATTTAGTTTAGATTTGCTTTTTAAGTTAGCTTTTAGGGTTCTAGTAGCTTATTAGGTTTGGAATATAGCTTATAGCAGCTTATTTGTGTCTTCAGTTTAGCTCACTTAGTTTTAAAAATTCTAAGTAAACTGTAAGCTTATAACGGCTTTTTCTAGCTTATTATATAAGTTTTAAAAATTTTGCTTTTAGAAAAGTTGTTTTATATTAGCTTATTAAAAAGTTTAAAAAAATATTTTTGCAAAATAAAAACGTGGGAAACTGGGAAGCCAAGGGTGAGCCAATGCTCGAACCCGAGACCTCACCAGTCTCGACCACGCTTAACACACACACATATACCACTGCGCCCTTGGGTCTTTTCCGGTTATGTTGGCATTTATTATTTATTTAACCACTTTTTCCCATTTTAGCTTATTTTAGATAAGCTAGAACTTTAGTCTTATTTCCAGCTTATTTTCCTTTTTAGCGCATTTGATGAAAAGACATGAATAATTCCACTCAATATCATTATCACTACACTAACTACATTTTACCCTTATTTTTAACTCCAAATGTAAAAAAAAAAATATGGGCGTTTCAGAGAAGCTCTCGGTTTATTTGATTTGGTTATAGCAAAAACAATTTTACCCTTATTTTTAACTCCAAATGTGCTTTTGAATACACTAAAATGTTCATTTTGGTCATTTTATCGTTATAAGTTAGTTCTTACATGATTTTTTGATGAAAAAGAATTCTTACCAGAAGAAGCCGAGAGAATATTTATGAAAGTAGTCTAAACCACACGAACACGCAAGACGAAAAAAGTGACACTGTTGTCGTCCTAAAACCATCGATGGCAAATTTGTCACCGTCACGGTCCTAAAGTATGAGTCAAGTTGACCCATAACTCGCACGAGGAAAGGCACAATACACTTGAGTCGCATAGCTTTTGGTGGCGAGATCCACCTATATTATGTCAGCCACATAAATTTGTTTAGTTTCTTTTACAAGGCAACTCAATACCGGTCAAAATTAAAAGTTTCTTTTTAAAATATACTACTTATTGAACATGTCTTTTTATATAGAAAATCAGAAGAATATAGTACAAACTAGTGTTCAATATGTGTTAATAGAAATAATTAGCAGGTAGGCATTTTGTATGTACACTACCTGTTAAAAGCATGTAATGGCTTCAAAGTAATCTAAACATAGATGTGGCAATTTTAGACGCATTGCTTGCTTATGGGTCAAGATGGCTTTAAAGGAACCTCCAATTGTATAACAATTAACCAACGGGTCAAAAATATTGAACTCCTCTTTTCATTCTAAAAATTGGAGAAAACCCGACGGATCAACCTGACCCTAGACCCGTTTAACCCGGACCCGTTTAGACACATGTTCCTAAATGTCAAAAAAACAAACAAACAAATGTACATCAACATTGAATATTTACCTACTATTCAACAACCACTACATTTACATAATTGTTAAGTAGCTAAGCAACTGATCTATATTAACTACTTAGTAAGTTAGTATAGTGGACTAATCTATATTTTATAATGAGTAGAAATTGCACGGTAATAAACTTACTCGGCGAGTCAAATTCCTGTTAGATCTGGTTTACAAAAGGATAAAATAGTTGGTACGAGGAGGTGTGTGTGTGTTTATATAATTCAAGCAAATGGTTCGGTTTCGAGGTTATGTTGGTTTATGAAATTTTGGTAGTTGTGTGCTTTTACTTTCTTGTACTTTGCTTTAATGAAGTGGTAGGTAGATTTACAACTTGTGACTGACCACATGAATAGTTGAATACAAGCAAAGTGTGAATTGTGAAATATAGTGGTTGACTTCACTATCTCAAGCCAACATCTCTTCTTTCATAACGTTAACAAATTGTACGCAATGACTCTCTAAAATGAATCTATCATCTTTTCATGGTCCTTTTTATACTAAAACAAATAATTTATAATTTAATGTGAATTTAAAATTGTGTAACCGAAAATTAATAATGATTATTTACTTAATTGTATTTTAAATATTTTCGGTTACAATCATATATATTATTAATTACTAGTACATAAATTAATTTCATTTCAAATAACATGTCGGTTACTAATACTGGTATTTAACCAAATATGATCTTAATCTAAAAAAGTTCCAACAATTGGGTAAAAGGATGTTACACTCGGTAAATTTATTACACCAAAAAACAGTTAAGTGCTTAGGATGTGAGTGAATCTCAGGTAATAGCAAAAGTTCCAACAGTTCGTCTATAGGGAAAACTAAACTCGAGAATTCAAAAACATGTCACCTATTAGTGGGTATATATGCAATTGCCCCGAATAAGTAATTGATTTGGTTATCAATTGGGGAGTCGGTTTATCTCACTAATATAAACCATTGGGGGTAGGTTTATCTCATCAAAAATAGACCATTTATCTTGTTAATGTTCTTTTCACCTCTTTTATCGATCCGGTTCATATCAGAAACCAAAGTACATATTAAACGCATTTGACTACGAATATGAATCTATGACACCAGATTGATCAATAACACCAAACCATAGGAATTGAAAAAGTAATCAGAACGTTTCGTTATCATTCATAGATGTACTAATCAACACCAATCGAATGTATTAAACCAAAGCAAGCGAGAGGGTTCAGTTAAACGACTGTTAACTTTCTTAATATTGGTTAGAAAAAGTTAACATAATATACCAACATTATAAACGTTTTTACCGAGACCATTTCTAAAATGATGGCTGCAACCCATGAAGTCCTAAACCAATGGTTATGCACTTGTGCACATATAGCCAAATAAGGAGAAGGAGAAGGAAGGCAGAGGCCCTCACCACGAGTTGATGCCAGAATTCACTGGGAGAATGAAGATGAAGGATGGGTCGGTGGCAGTACCCAATGCCTCTCGGTCGATAGATGAAGAAGACCAGAAGAATAACTTGCTTGGTGAAATTTTTTCCGAATTACTGAATAACTCTACTGATTCTCATTGCCAGTTATATTCTCCATTCTCTCTATATAGCGACACAAGTAACATATTCTGTGGAGAACCTTATCATGTCACGAGTTTTCTTATGATTAAAAAACGCAGTTGAAACAACATGATTGATCAGCCAAAGTAACAATAGGCTATTGTAACGATGGTCAAGATATCAACAAGGCATAGCTAGTGTTATTGGTGATGCAAAATGTCATATCAACTAGGTAAAACAACATACCAAAAACAAACTGTATTTGTGACGAAAACCAACAAGAATATAAATTATATTTGAGAATTTCAACTCATATGTATTACCTTTTTTGTCAAAGACAGTGAAATTGGTCCCCAGAAAAATACAGCCAAACATAAATACGGGTCAAATGAGTTTTAAGGGTCCAAAGTCTCCAAATGTGTACTTGGATGCATGCAGCTTCCTGAAGACTTATAAAAGTTGGATAAAAGCTGTTTCTAGTTCAACCCAACCATACTTGTACTAGAAACTATTTGTTTTGACCTCTTATCCTGCCCACCGGTCTAAACAGGTCCAAAATAGACTTACACTAATCATCTGGTCAGTTTTGCTTAATAAGCATCACCATGCTTGAGCCGTATAATGCTATGTTTCTTTTGGCTTAATTTTAGTTTAATTAGTCATACAAGCCACCTCAAATTGGTCAATTTCGGTTTGTTAAGCTTCTTAAACAATGCAGGTTCTTAGGGGTACCAGCAGAAGAAGCCGACCTGGAAGAGATCAAGGCAGCTTACCGGCAACTATCAAAAGAATACCACCCCAACACTACTTCTCTCCCACTCAAAACCACCTCAGAAATGTTCATGAAACTAAAACATATTGAGTGACTCAGAGAAAAGAATGTTCTGCGACTTGAGTTAGAAACTAAAAGTTATCGTCCCATCTGAAACGTGCTGGTAAACCCGGGAGCTGTTGAGTACAAAAACACGTTAACAGCTCCCGGGTTTACCAGCCGTGAAGCCGAAAAGATGAGGGTAAAGTTAGAAGATCCATATATGAAAGATAAAGAAAATTTTGCGTCAATCCCAGACATAGTTGACCAGCTTGGAGGACGGAACATGGAGCTGAGTGACCGAGCCAAGTCGGCTCTTACTTTTGATATTTTTATAATCATAATCACAATTTGTTGTATTATTTATATGGTTGTTTTCCAAGAGCCTTATTAGTAGTGATTGTGTATACAAAGGAAAAAGTTGACTATTTAAAGGTCAAACATAGTAATATCATAGCTCGAAACATGTTTAGTCACAGGTTCGAGACTTCTTCAAGAAAAATAACTTGTCAGTCCAAATCCGTATCCACATCTTCTGCATTCGATTTTCTGTCTTGAGTTAGTTCTTTGTACGCGTTGTTACTCATGAGCACTAAAGTATTTGCAGCCTCCTTTTCAACAACATCATACTCGAAAACAACACTATCTTTGTTGGCATCGACAGTCTTCTCACCTATAGTACCCGATGCGTCTTTTGATCTCGAACGTGATGTCACGGTGTTGGCAAATCTATTGACATCTTTAGTCTTCAATGTAGCGTCTGGCCTCACGAATTTAGCATGTGTGCCCCAACTCTTAAAGGAAGAATTCATGTATGTTGAACATATCAACAACAAGAATAGAGTTATGGTGCCATCTGAAGCTTTTGAGTACGGTCATAAACAAAGGTCCAATACTCCATACTCCAATGTGAGGGCACATCACCATTGTTGCGGTTATTGTACCTGTGGACATGGTAATAAGTTTTTGAGATATTCACACGTCAATGATGGGTAGGGCGGTCAACATTCTCGATCTTTTTGACATGTTACACTTACCATTAAAGTATTTCACACCAAGGAATATGCATCTAACAACAAAACTGAACTATCAAATTGCACTAAAACTTGTTACGCTAATAAAATTTGTGAGGCTAGACGCTACATTTCTTTTATTTTTGTAAGTACGAGCTATTCTGCACCAAAGTCCAATACGCGTTCAGTTTTTGGTACTATATTCGTACTATAAAATGTCATCTTAACTATTTTGCACATTTAAAAGTTCATTGTAATTAAATGATCCAATCTGCCAAGTTTAAGGTACTTAAATGTGTTTTTGGCCATGTTTTAACTTTTATAACGGAGTATGAGCTTATTTAGCCAAAATAACTCCAACCGGGTGTTTGGATAAGCTTATAGGGCTGAGCTTATGAACTTAAAGAATGATTGATTTCTAGCTTACTTGAGAGGCTCTAGGTTTATTTGATAGGGTTATAGCAAAAAACAATCTTACTCTTTTTTAACTCCATATGTGCTTTTAAATACAGTAACATGTTCATTTTGGACATTCTATTTAGTTCTTACATGATTATTAGATGAAAGGGAATAGTAGCTACCTGAAGAAGCCAAAATAATATTTATGAAAGTAGTCTAAACCACATGAACACACAAGACGAAAACAATGGCAGTGTAGTCGTCCTGAGAGCATTGATGGCAAATATGTCACCGTGGTGGTCCTACAGTACGAGTCACGTTGACCCACAACTCGCACAAGAAAAGGCGCGCGACACTTGAGTCGTATAGCTTTCACTCCTTTCAGTATTGTTGTCGTGCCAGATCCACCTGCATTAATATTATGTCAGTCAAAACTTTGTTGAATTTCTTTAACAAACTCAACATGGGTCTAAAATAAACTTTTCTTTTAGAATATGACTCTTCTTATAAGAGAAAATCATATAGTACAAACTAAAGTTCAATATGCGTTAATAGGATTACTTAGTAGGTAAACATTTTTTTATGTGTGCTACCTGTTAAAAGCATGTAATGGCTTCTAAGTAACCTAAACATAGAGGTTGCATTTTTAGACGTCAAGTCGTCAAGTCGGGGCAATATTTATGAGGTGATGGTTTTGGTGGGTCTCGATCTATATTTTTGAACTCCTCTTTTCACTTTACACTCAAATAAAAGAATTGTTAAACATCTGACTAGTCAACGCGACCCGATTCACACAAGACCCGTTTTACACGGACCACTTTAGACCCGTGCTCCTAAATGACCCATCTAGATCCAGACCCATTTAGTCACAAACCGTCTAGACCTGTGACCCACCTGCTCATTTTGTATATATTTACCTACTATTCAACAACGACTTCGCATTTACATATATGGTCGTTTATTAGCTAATTAACTGATACTGTCAGTCTTGTCGACCAACAACCCTGATTACTAGAGCGGAATAATCCCGATCGCTAAGATGACACACAACAATATCGACAGAAAAAGAAGAGAAGCTTTGCACAAGTAAGTACCCTAATCGACTTTGATTAGTATTGAAAGAATGATGTACAAATAACCTCACCCCTCGTCTCTATTTATAGAGAACGAGGGGGAGAAAACAACTCCTAAACCGAATAGAAGCCATAGTCGGCTGTACAAGAAAAGGAAACAAAGTAATAGTCGGTTTTCTACTTGCCTAAGAATAAGAAACTTAACACTTTAACCCCTAGACTTACTGTCATGCTAATATAGAGACTAATCTTGCAACAATTTCCACCTTAGGCTTTATATTAGCCTACACCGACACTCAGCAACTCCAAGCAATGCTAAAACTTAAGTCCAGGTACCACCTTCGTCAAGGCATCCGCAGCATTGTGTTCAGTACCCACTTTCAGAACTTCAACCGTCTTTGCTTCCAAGACCTCTCTGATAAAGTGATAACGCACATTGATGTGCTTAGTCCTTTCATGAAAAACATGATTCCGCGATAAGTGAATCGCGCCTTGATTATCACAATTAACTGCCACAGTGTTAAGCTCCACGCCCAACTCTTCCAAGAGTCCCCTTAGCCAAATAGCTTCCTTTACAGCCTCCGTATTAATAACCTTTTTGTTTTATAAAAAAAAACAAAACAAATCGTTTTTTATTTTATTTTAATGATATTGGTTTTCAATCTTCCACCAATATAATAAAACAATCTAAAATAACACTTCTGTTGACTTTTCCTTTTATAACAAAAAACCAGATCTTGTTTTCTTCTTCTTCGTTTATCACCACAACAAACCAGAAAAACACGATCTTCAATAAACCAGAAAAACCAACAAACCCTTAGATCTTCTACACCTTGTCACAAACCCGGACAATCGAAGACCCAAGAACCCTTATCTGTCGATATCCTTGTTGCACCCTTGTCGTTCACGAACCCGAACGCCAAGAAATTTGTTGTCGAGACCCTTGTAGCCCAAACAGGATATACCTCCTGCTCCTACAAGAAGAATGAACAACAAAAACCCTTCAATCGATCCTAGTAAACAGCGAACCCCGCGAACCGAGCTCTTGATACCACTTGTCAGTCTTGTCGACCAACAACCCTGATTACTAGAGCGGAATAATCCCGATCGCGAAGATGACACACAGCAATATCGACAGAAAAAGAAGAGAAGCTTTGCACAAGTAAGTACCCTAATCGACTTTGATTAGTATTGAAAGAATGATGTACAAATAACCTCACCCCTCGTCTCTATTTATAGAGAACGAGGGGGAGAAAACAACTCCTAAACCGAATAGAAGCCATAGTCGGCTGTACAAGAAAAGGAAACAAAGTAATAGTCGGTTTTCTACTTGCCTAAGAATAAGAAACTTAACACTTTAACCCCTAGACTTACTGTCATGCTAATATAGAGACTAATCTTGCAACTGATACATATTAAGTTATTAACTACTAGTGAACTAACTTACATTTTTTACTGAGTAAAAAATTGGATTAATGAACTTACTCGGTGAGTCGTTTTCTTGTAGATCTATTTTATAAACAGTCGGTACTAGTGTTTAGAGGTGTGTTTTTGTTGTTTGTGTGTTCATCCTTTAAGCAAAAGGTTCAGATTTTAAGTGTTAGTTTTTGTGTGTGTGGAAATGTGGGAAAATCTCAAAGTTCAGATTTTAAGTGTTGGTAGTTGAGAGGTACAAAATTATCCTTTGACCACAGGTCAAAGCAAGCATGCATCCTACATTCATGATCACTTCATATCATATGTGCCTGGTGGGATTTATATTGTACTTCGTATTCATGTTAGTCATTTAAGACCACCTTCGATACCAAACCAAAGAAAGGGGTCAACCTCATAGATTGTCACTTATCAGATATGTTATTTATATTTTTCAGCATCAACACCATTAAGCTACGTAACTTTAAGTCTGATATGAAATGAAGTTTTAAGAAGTCAGTTATTGTAAACTTTTAATTTTAGTGTATAAGTTACAAAATTTGTGAAGTGCACACCTTCTTCAATCTCTTAGTAGTGTAAAATAAATAGAGATTAGAGCTTTTTATAATCAATCTACCTTAGGTGCATTCCATGAAAATATCATGAATATAGGTGTGCACACTCTAAGATTTCTTCAAATCAAACAAGCAATGAAATGCAAAATCTAAATTCAGAAAAAAACATAAAAAGAAGAAGTTTGCTGTTAGAGTTGTTTGTTTGATGTCTAAAGATTCAGGCCGTTGAGTTTCTATAATTTTTAAGCAAGTGAAGAAGACTAGTTTTTAGAGCTAATTCTCAAAAATTTGACTTTTTTTTCAAAAAAATGTACAAAAATAATACCCATTCCTTAAATGGTCATGTGCGAATGTGCGACTCCACTAATTTGTTGATACATGTCCAGACAAAAAGTACACCAGTTATTTGCAAGTACAATCACTATCAATTGTACCCCACATGCCGTTTGACTTTTATAAACAAATGTGCGAACGACGGATGTGCGAATATGCGAACAAACTCAGATCTTCATCTAAAACCCATATCTTCATCCAAAAACCAATGTTCATCCAAAAACCCAGATCTTCATCCAAAAACCCAGATCTTCATAAAAAAAAACCTAGATCTTCATAAAAAAAACCCAGATCTTCATCCAAAAACCCAGATCTGAGAAACACAAACACAAACATATACACAAACAACACCAACACTTTACCAACATCGAACAACACCAACAACAAACCGACTCTAAATCCTATCCCATCCTTCTCAAACACTGATCATCTACCCATCTCAGTTCACGACACAAACAAACTCTCACCAAGAACAACCTAGACTCGATAAAAAAGTAACAAAGATCTCAGCTTACTTTTTTTTTCGTGTAACAAAACAAGCCCATAGACTTCAAAAAATCAAAAACACGAAAAAGATATGTCATCATTGATCTTTTTACGACGCTTTGCTTCATTACTATCCGAAAACTTAAAGAAAACATCATAAGTCGACCCTACCTGAGACCCTCCAAAGGATCTTGTAGCCACTTCTTGATTTGTCCATTGATTGTGACGGGGGTGTGGTTGTTGGTGATGAAGGTGTTGATTGTTGGCGATGAATGTGTTGATTGATTATATGATTTAATTTGAGGATAAACCTCACAAAATCGGAGATGGGATCTGTGGTGTTTGGATGGTGGTGTCGATGGTGGTGTTTGGATCGTGTGGTGGATGGTGGTGTCGATGGTGGTGTTTGGATGGTGTGGTGGATGGTGGTGGTGTTTGGATGGTGGTGTTGATGGTGTTGTTTGGATGGTGGTGTCGATGGTGGTGTTTGGATCTGTGGATCTGGATATGTATATATTTGTGTTTGTGTATATGGATCTGGATATGTATAAGGCTTAGTTCATAAAGGGCTTTGTGTATATGTTTATGTTTGTGTATATTTACCATTCGCACATTAGCCGAAATTC
This sequence comes from Artemisia tridentata subsp. tridentata, assembly GCA_021014915.2. Lineage (NCBI taxonomy): Eukaryota > Viridiplantae > Streptophyta > Magnoliopsida > Asterales > Asteraceae > Artemisia > Artemisia tridentata. The sequence continues at coordinate 66,297,038 of CP139508.1, read as the reverse complement.
GTACACCGTCGTTCGCACATCTGTTTGGGCCAACAAATGATTGGGATTGTACTTCTTGTCTGGACACGTGTCAATAAATTAGTGGGATCGCACGTTCGCACATGACCATTTATGGAATGGGTGTTATTTTTGTACATTTTTTTAAAAAAAAGTCAAATTTTTGTCCCTTTTTTAGAATTAAAAGAAATCCAACTTTTTGATCAACTTAAACTCAAAGTTCAAGCTTCAAAACTAATAGAAAATATGTTACATGTCACAATCGATGTTACTCAAACGCTTTTGACTATGAGTTATTATAATCGTGTATATAACCATTTGGTCATTTATAGTCTTTTAGGTCCAAAAATGAAAAACATGTGTGATGTGTCTTAAGTTTTGGCCTTCGATCTATAGAAAACTTTAATAGACCTTAAGTCCGTAACTGAACTTAATTGGGTCATATGTGTCCGCTAATATTAATTAGTAGAAGAGTCATAAAATACGAATAGGAAATTTCTCGCTGAATTCGAAAAAATGGGAAAACATCTTGGATCAGCATGCGAGTTGTGACGACAAATATCTGCAAATTAAATGCAAAGACAAGTCATCATGTGACTGTACTCATACAAAGAAGAAGTTCCACACTAAAAGGTTTTCGAGTTTCTCTAGTAAGCCCCGATTTTCTCGACGAAGCGAAAAGAGAAAATGGAAGTTCATAAGAAAGAAAAAGCAACGTGGAAACATCCGATAGGTGCTTCATTTGTCAGAAAAAGGCCATTTTGCAAGAAATTGTTGATGCAAATAATGTTCTAAAAATGTTATTTATATCTTTCGATTACTTCACGTTTTGAGGATGACAAAATGTGAAATCACGTTACGTTAAAATTAACGTAAACAAGTTTTTAATCGGAAGATCCCGTTTCTACGCAAATCACTCTAGAACAAATTTACAACTTGACAAATGATCAAAGAAGTGAATTTGTGTTTTGAAACTTCACATTTTAATGGGACAAAACATTTTTTCAAAAATACACATGACAAATTATTTTTGAAATATTAAGAAATGTTTTAATGAAAAAATAAGTTTGAAAATCACAACAACTATTTTTCCCCCCAAAATCAGCTCCAACCTTCCCCAAATAATTTTTCACCAGAAAAGACAAAATTTGGAGCGTCCTAGTCTAGGACGGCTCCACGGTTCCACTAAATTTAGTGGAGCCGTGGCATGTTTAGTAGAGCCGTCCGTACTATTTTTTCTGTAACGTTCAGATTTTCTTTGCCTATAAATACCAACCCCTTTCACAGATTTTAGGCATCCTTACGCACACAAAACTTTCTGAGTTGAATACTCTCTTCACACTTTCTTTCTTAGATCATTTAGGTTAGTTTTTCTTTTGTTCAAGAGTGATCCAATCATCCTCCAAGTGATCCTCTTCATCCCTTTTCATTAGCAAGAGAAGAACACAAGTATCCAAGTTGATACAAGGTGTTATCATCCCTCTTCATTAGCAAGAGAAGAACACAAGTATCAAAGTTGATACAAGGTGTTATCATTCCTCTTCATTAGCAAGAGAAGAACTCAAGGTATTCAAGAAGATACAAGAGTTGTAGTTGTTAGGTTTTGTAACACTTGTTACATCCTTGTTGTATCTTAACATACATCAAGATTATCTTTCTTTTGTGAAAGTGTGAGTGAAGATCATTGTGATCTTAAGAGATAGTGAAGATCTCTTAAAGCCATTGGGCTTGTGTGTGAGTGATCAAAGGATCTAGAGTAGTTAGATTAAGTAGAGTGAAGTGAGAGTTGATCTTTGTGATCGTGTTGAGATCGTGGTGATCTCTTGTAGCCATTAGGGCTTGTGTGATTGGTCACGTGGACCTTGGTAGATTGGTGCTAGCTAAGATTAGCACTCGACATTTAGCCTAGTGTCGGTAATAGGATAAGCGACGTGTACGGTTTTCTCCGCCTGAAGGGAGGTTGTTGACATAGTGCTTGAAACTCTCGAGTGTGGTACTCGGGGAGTGGAGTAGGGCGAAGAAGAGCTTCGTAGCCGAACCACTATAAATCCTCTGTCTCGGTTTGATCTTTCCAACTCTACTTTTTACTTTCATTATTTTGTATTAGTTAGTTTAGTGTGTAGTTCATATTGGTGTTGATTGATTACACATAGAGTTCGAATCAAAGTTTCCAATAGCCAACTTTTAAAACAAGATTTTTAAAAGAACTTTAAACCGGTAAACTATTCAACCCCCCTTCTAGTTTCCCACAATTGGTATCAAAGCCAGGTTAGTCAAGATTTTAAAGTATATTGTATTTTAAAACTTGAATCGATCAATGGATTCCGACAAATATCTAGAAGGGCAATCTATGCAAAGACCACCACTATTCGAAACCGATTGTTTTATTTATTGGAAAACAAGATTCGAAACGTATGTGAAATCAAAAGACATTGATCTTTGGCATGTTATTACCGAGGGTGACTTTCAACCTATTCAAATGAATCTGGAAACTAAAAAGGATGAAATAGTTTCTTATGATAAACAAAGTGATGAACTTAAAAGGAAATTAGCCAAAAATAATGAGGCTAAAATGATGATTTATAATGCTTTGCCTAAAAAGGAATTTGAAAGAATTTTCATGTGTAATACGGCAAAAGATATTTGGAAAACTTTGTTAGTCACTCACCAAGGTAATAACCAAGTCAAAGAGAACAAGATAGATCTTCTTGTTCAACAATATGAACAATTTTCCATTACGGAAGATGAGTCAATAGATAATGCTTTTGCTAGATTCAATACTATTATTACTAGTCTTAAAGCTCTTGATGAAGGTTACTCTAGCAAGAATTATGTTAGAAAGTTTCTTAGGGCTCTACATCCTAAATGGAGAGCAAAGGTTACCGCCATAGAAGAGTCAAAGGACTTGGCGATGTTGTCACTCGATGAACTTATAGGAAACTTGAAAGTTCACGAGATGATAATCAAGAAGGACTCCGACATAGTCAAAGGCAAAAGCGAGAGAGTTAGATCTCTAGCATTGAAAGCCAAGAAGGAGTCTAGTTATGAGGGATGCTCAAGTTCCGATAGTGAAGATGAGGAATATGCATTAGCGGTTAGGGACTTTAAAAAGTTCTTTAGGAGAAGAGGTAGGTTCGTTAGGCAACCTCGTGATGAGAAGAAGACATCACAAAAGAACCATGTTGAAAAGAAAGGGACGAGTGATAGGAAATGCTTTAGGTGCGGAGATCCTAATCACCTCATAGGAGAGTGTCCCAAACCACCGAAATCCAACAACCAACGAGCTCTCATAGGAGGCACCTGGAGTGATAGCGGTGATGATGAAGAAAAGAAGCCCAAGGACGAAACATGTCTAATGGCTCATACTTCAAATGAGATATGCTTGGGAATTGACTTGGAGCCTGACGAATGGGTCAAGGATAGTGGATGCACTAACCACATGACGGGTAACTGAAGTTTATTCTCATCATACAAGGCATACAACGGAGGTAATGTCACTTTCGGTAGCAAACTTAAGGGCAACATTATAGGCAAAGGTACGATCACTCAAAACTCCCTCACTATTAGAAATGTTGAGCATGTAGATAACTTAGGATTTAATTTGATTAGCATTAGTCAAATGGTAGATAATAAGTGTAGAGTTATATTCTCTGAAGAGGGTAGTGAGATCATTAAGGATGGTAAAACCTTAGGCAAAGGAGTTAGGAGAAATGGCTTATTTGTTATGAAAATAGGAAATAAACCTCAGGATAGGATATGCTTAGCAACCATAGATGATAATTCAACTCTATGGCATAGGAGGTTAGGTCACGCCAATATGCGTTTGATACAATCATTGGCATATAAGGAATTAGTTAGAAACCTACCTAAGATTAAGTTCGACAAACACTTTTGTGACGCTTGTAAAGTTGGAAAACAAGCTCATTCAAGTCACAAAGCTAAGAATATGGTCTCGACCTCTAGATGCCTAGAACTCCTTCACATGGACTTATTCGGTCCATCCGCCGCACGGAGCTACGGAGGAAATAACTACACCTTAGTAATAGTTGATGACTATTCTAGGTATACTTGGACTAGATTTCTTAAGAATAAGACACAAGCTTTTGAGGAATTTGAAATCTTTAGTAAGAAAGTCCAAAACCAACTAGGATGTACAATAGTTTCTATTAGGACAGATCATGGTCGGGAATTTGATAATGAAGTGCAATTTGGAGTATATTGTGATGCTAATGGTATTACTCACAATTTCTCGACTCCACGCACTCCACAATCAAATGGGGTAGTAGAGCGGAAAAATCGTACTCTACAAGAGATGAGTAGAATGATGTTGAATGAACAATCAATTCCGCAAAAGTTTTTGTGTAATGCGGTGGACACCTCAACTTATATTCTTAATAGGATTCTAATTAGACCTATCCTAGGAAAAACCCCATATGAAATCATGAAAGGTAGAAAACCTACTCTTGATTACTTTAGAGTGTTTGAAAGCAAGTGCTTCATACTAAACACTAAAGATTACCTCACCAAGTTTGACCCAAAGTCTTACGAAGGTATCTTCCTAGGTTACTCCCAAAATAGTAAAGCCTATGTTGTCCTAAATAGAGAAACCATGAAAGTCGAAGAATCACTCAACGTGACATTCGATGAAAGTCCTCCACAAACTAAGACATCACCCTTGGTGGATGATGACTTAGATGAGGACGAAGCCATTAAGGTTAATGGCAAGAAAACCCTAGAAGATGACATTGAGGATGAAATAGTTGAAGTTGACGAAATTGTCAACATTAAGGAATCCAAAAACCATCCTATTGAAAATGTCATAGGTAGTCTAAACCAAAGAACCCTTAGGTCACAAGCACAAAACAAAAGTAATTTCTTTTGTTTCATATCAACCGTAGAACCTAAGAATGTAGGTGAAGCGATTAAGGATGAAAGTTGGATACTTGCCATGCAAGAAGAACTTAATCAATTCACCGCAAACCAAGTTTGGGATTTAGTACCTCTTCCTAAGAATCAAACAATCATAGGAACTAAGTGGGTGTTTAGGAATAAACTCGACGAAAATGGAGTCGTAGTTAGGAATAAGGCAAGGTTGGTAGCACAAGGCTATAACCAACAAGAGGGAATAGATTATGATGAAACCTATGCACCCGTAGCTAGATTAGAATCAATTAGAATACTCCTTGCCTATGCTTGTGCCTTAGACTTTAAACTATACCAAATGGACGTGAAGAGTGCGTTCCTTAATGGTTATATCAACGAGGAGGTGTATGTTGCACAACCTCCGGGATTCGTTGATTTCGAATATCCGAATCATGTTTATAAACTCAAGAAAGCACTCTATGGTCTTAAGCAAGCTCCTAAAGCTTGGTATGACAGACTGAAAGCTTTCCTGATTGAACATGAATACACCATGGGAAAGGTTGATAACACACTCTTCATAAAGAAAAGAGATTCACATCTTATCATTGTTCAAATATATGTCGACGACATTATATTCGGATCAACTTGTTCAGAGATGTGCGATGATTTCTCTAAGATCATGCATGACGAGTTTGAGATGAGCATGATGGGTGAATTGAACTTCTTCCTTGGTTTACAAATTAAACAAATGGAAGATGGTATCTTCTTTAATCAAGCTAAGTATAGTAAAGAAATGCTTAAGAAGTTTAGTTTAGAAGAGTCTAAGCCCATGAAAACCCCCATGTCCACGGAAATAAAACTCACGAAAGATGAAGAAGGTGAGTCCGTGGATAGCACTAAGTATAGAGGTATGATAGGAAGTTTACTATACCTCACGGCAAGTAGGCCCGACATCATGTTTAGTGTCTGCCTTTGTGTTCGCTTCCAAGAGGATCCCAAAACCTCTCACCTTGAAGCGGTTAAGCGTATCTTCCGATACATTAAAGGCACTATACACTTGGGATTATTCTATCCCAAGGGGACCGGTGTAGAAACTGTTGTCTATGCCGACTCTGATCATGCGGGAGATTATGTGGATCGAAAGAGTACGAGTGGCGTTTGTACCTTCATGGGTTGTTGCTTAACTTCTTGGTTCTCCAAGAAACAAACGGCTCTTGCTATCTCCACAACCGAAGCCGAGTACATAAGCGCCGGAAAGGCATGTCAACAAGCACTATGGATGAAACAAGCCCTTATAGACTATGACATCCATTTAGATGACATCCCCATTATGTGTGATAATAAAGGTGCTATTGACTTGAGCAAGAACCCCGTTTAACACTCCCGTACTAAACATATCGAAATTCGCCACCACTTCCTTCGTGATAATGTTCAGAAAGGAAATATTTCTATTGAGAAAGTTCCTTCTCAGGACAATATCGCAGACATCCTTACCAAACCTCTCAAACGAGAATCCTTTAACTACCTTCGTCTAGATCTAGGAATGATGGAACATGTTCCATAAACCTCATGACTCTTGAAGTCATCTCGTGTGTCTCGTTAAGTCTAGTTTAGGTTCCCTAGTCAAAGGAATTTATTAGGTATAAATTCCTTCCTCGTGTCATAGAGTCTCTCTAAAACAGCGAGACTTATTCGTCAAACATCAAAATGGGACAGAAAACCATCCCTGCAGATACACGGCTCCACTAAATGTGGCACGGCACCGTTAAATTTAACGGTACCGTGGAACCGTGCATCTGGAACATTCCGTATTTCAGTTCCCTTTTTCCACACCACTCATTCCAAACCCTCATAACCTCAGCAACTGCTGTCATAACTTAACCTCACACCCAACACTTAATTACACCCCTTCAAGATCATATTCAAGACATTGAGTTTCAAGATCCTCAATCATTCTCACCCTTTTTCAACAAAAATTGTAAGTCATCTTACTCCAATTTTTTAATTTTAATTTCCATCATTTTCAAAATCTCACGAAACTAGGACCATGAAATTGTTCTTTTCATGCATTGTTGATGCAAACTAAAAACACTTTCTCATGCATACAAGATCTCACAAATCATGATCGAACTACATAATCAATATGTATTCTTCGACTTATTTGCTTGAGCAAAAGTAAAATTAGGAGTGTTTGGGTAATCTCATTATTTTCTTTTGAGTCGAGATTGCCGCACCTCCACATAGTTTGCATATAGGCACACACTAGGCATGTGCATATAATGCAACTATTCTTCATACTAATTTTTCCTAAAAACACTTTTATAGGAAACAAAAATGTCTCATGAATATGATTTTGATCATCTCCTAACCGACACCTACACATCCCAAATATCACAAGAACCCACAACTCCCGGTAACCACATTCGTGCCTATGTCAATCTTGAAACCCGTCGGTTTCATGAAGGCCGTGTCGTTGATCCATCCCTTGTTTACCATCAGGAATCAACACTTCTTTTAGAGCTATAGGATTCGATTGCTTACTCCACATAAACGAGCACATTTGTCCTCATTTTATGTTGGAATTCTTCCGATAAGTTGAACTCGTACGTAACGAGGATCAATCCTTGTCTCTTTGGTTTTGGGTCAGAAATTTCAAATTTGTCCTAACTCTTGAGCAATTTGCTCAAATCCTTCAAATCCCCAATCATGGGCAATGTGCCTATACTGAAGATTGGTGTATTGAGTCCCTCTTCAACTATCGTGAAGAGGATAGTCCATATTGTTCCTACATACCCTCTCCCACCGAACTAACCAAAATCATCCGTACTCATAAGTACTCCTCTTATCCTAATCCAACGAAAATTCGTTTGGAAGAGGTGCGTCATGAACTACTTTCTTGGGCAGTCATTGATGCGTGGTTTTGCAACCTTACAACAGGTTTTACCTCTCGAGGGATCTCAAGAGGCTTACAACCCCACCAGGCAGTGTACCTGACCGATGTAGTATAGTGTAGTGGTAAGTACGGGGGATTGATCGTTCTCCACAGGGAATAGTGTTCGTTAGGTATGAAAAACTACTCTAATTAGGTCTAAGGGTGAAGGAAGATTATTTTTGTATTTTTATAATTTTATGAAAGCAAGTAAAATCTCGGGTTTGAAAGAGTGGGCGGAATTAGTTGCTAGTCAACTAACCCAGGTTACTACGAATGCAAATAAAATAAAATAACAGAAAATGAAAGGGTGGTAAAACTTATGTGGAGAGAAATGTGTTTACTTAGATTTCCTTACTCCCTAACTATCTTTTACCGGTTGATTAGTGTGTATTAATTGCGTGGATGACGGGTGTATTCCTTAATACCAATCGTGGGGTGGCGTACGTACTTCCCCAACTCTACAAGCTCCTACTTCACTCCTATGTCGAGCCGGCTAAGAAGCTCCTAACATGGGATCACTAGAATTCGCTCATGCATTAAATACAACCATAAAAACCTTTAGTACGCATTGGTTCATGTTTCTTAAGACGTTCAACAAGTTACTTAAGGGCTGACGGCGTCACGTTGTAGATTCTGACGCCGTCACCTCGCCGCTTTTAGGGTTCCCGGATGGCCTTCCTGACGCCGTCCCTCTTTAGACCTCCAAAATCCGTTCTGGCTTATCAAGGCTTGACGCCGTCAGATTATGGCTTGACGCCGTCCCTCTTTAAATTAAGCCGTGACGACCTTGATCACTTCAAAGGGTGACGCCGTCAGATTTTTCATGCAAAATTCTCTGGCTTATCATGAGTAATTTTCATATCCACCTTTTTCTTGCCAAGCCATGACGCCGTCCAGGGCAATCCCTGACGCCGTCAAAGGTACTTTTTAGCCGATTTTGAGACTTTGTCGTTTTCTTCACTTTTATGCTCCAAAAACGTCCAAAATGCTTCCTTTTCCAGATTTCTTCTCAAAAGTACCTAAAATGACAAAAGGAACGATTTAGGGCAATATTTGATCAAATAAATACGATTTAGGGCTTAAATGACCCCCTAAAAGCGGTACACTTTTCGCTTCATCAAATACCCTTACACTTGAGATTTGCTTGTCCTCAAGCAAATGCGCTTTTATTCTAATCAAAATACAAGTTAGGGGTCATTTAATGCTAATATAAAAGTAATTACAACAAATATTCGTTCCACTTTAATCATAATAAGCACGGAGATTACAAACTAGCACCTCACAAGTAGAGTTTAGATACTCACATCTCTCAGGTGTCATCAAAATAAATCTCATAAATGAAAACGGATAATATCTCTCACTACCTGTCATAGCAAATAGATTACCGTAGGCTTGGGAAAGGATCAAAAACCTCCTCCACTAGGCGTAAGCACCTAAGATAAACTATCAAAGAGGGCTTTTAAATGGGTTATAACGTTAGGTGTAGGGAAAAGGAAAACACGGTTTTGTTGGATAAAGGATATTTTACTGGTGGCGAGTTAAAGATCTTGATCAATTACATGTACTATACAATGTTGCTAAGCCAAGACTCGACTCAATCTTAAGCTAAAAACAGAATAACAAAAAACATAAAATAAACATAAAATGAAACGGGATGGTAGTCCGTATGTTTTTTCTATTTTTCTTTTTCTCATTTTTTTTGTATTTTTCTTGATTTTTTTTTTTTTTTTTCATACACTCTTGCCCTACCATCCAAAATAATACATCATAGGGGCGTTGCATTCCCCTTACACTTGAACTTTTACATAACTTTACAAACAACTATTCTAATGACTCGAATTAAGATAATCGAAAAACTTGGAGTACTTTTAAAATATTTAGCACATATGGGGGTAATAAATGATGTTCTTCCCCATTACTCCATTACACTAGTACTTTGCCCGTGAGTCCCAATCGTCCCAAAACAATATGTACAAGGATATGACTCGACTTAGCAACCATGTAATCAATTAGATAATTAACTTGGGGTTTAAACAAATGTTGTAACAATAATGCACTAAAAATGAGTGCATACAAGGTAGGCTAAGGCGATTTGGGTGTACATTTAAGTGGGGTGTAAACAAATTCTTCCTTTAAGTAAAATGCTTAAAGGTCGAAACGAAAAGATAGGCTCTGAGGGGTGTACTAGGGGTATCGTGCACCAAAAATGGGTACAACGCAAAGGGTGTGGGAGAATTACTTGACCAATGTAGCCAAAGTAATTATAACAAAATCACAGGTGTAAAACAATGGGTTAATCCTAATGCCTCTTATCATGTAGTAAATCTAACTACACGAATGTAGTCTCACTTGTGGCCTCGGAATGGTCCTAACGCAAGTTCTAGAATCTAAGTGCTACCGGTACACACATCATAGCATAAATGCTTTTCCTACCAATTCTAGGGGCGAACCTCACATATTTGGGGGTGGAAAATTTTTTAGTGGTACGGTTTTGTGCTAGTCATATAACTCCTATCCGTGAGACGCTCATTAAGATCAAAGTTTCACTCCTAAATGTTGTAAAAATTTTTAAATTTGGCACTAAAATTACCCTAACAGGTATTTATCTCAGTTTTATTACACATCTACTATTAAACAAACAAAAATCAAGCGTAATAGCATTCTCTAATCGTACTTTTACCCCCCCCCCCTTACACTTAAGATGAACATTGTCCCCAATGTTCAAATAACAAGATGTAAAAGTAATAAGGTAAAAGAATGAAATCAAATACTCCCCTGATTCGCTCGGTGGATAATGTGGTAACACGGTTAGATCTTCTTCCAAAGTAATGTTGAAGCTCCATGACTAATGCATCGCCAAAAGCTTGATCCAGCAAACATTTCCTTGTCCAAAATAACCTGTTAAACCTGAGAAAACAAACACGAAAACCTGCATAACATCGGCGGGATAAACTCTATATATAAGGATATAATGCTTGTGGAATGATAATTTTGCAGATTTCTGGAGATTATAAGTTATAGATTTAATAAAAACTTTTTATGAAAACAAAACTTTCAAAAATTTTCAGAAAATTAAACCTGACGCCGTCAGGTTGTAAATCCTGACGCCGTCAGAAATGATCTGACAGAATTCTCATGTTAAGTTTCCGGAAAAATTTTGGAAAAAAACTTTACCTTACTTCCTGGAAATCCTGCAAAACATCATTATGACTCGATACAAGCATTTGACTCAAACAAATACTAATATGTATGTTCATTTATTATTATTACGATTCATGTCCATTTGTTCTAATAAACCGATTTGGATTTCCCTTACACTTAACTTTTGAAAAATACCTTTATATGTAGTTAAGACGAAGTTAAAAACAAAATAAAGCATTTTCACAATTAGTTTTTGAACATGAATCAATAATAATAAAATTTAAACATACATACGGAAACAAATAAAAACAAACAAACAAACAAATAGACACACAAAGCAAATAAAGCTTGGGTTGCCTCCCAAGAAGCGCTTTTCTTTATTAACGAGTCTTGTAGCTAGACTCAAAGTCACCGTACATTACGTGACTCCATCATCGGTCACGGTTCCTAGGTCATTCTCATTTCCGGTTTTATACTCCGGTCCTAATTTCAAACAATCCTTATAGAACCCGGATATCCTTCCCATAACATAGTCTACTCCTTTATTTCTATCCTCATCATTCCTATAGTAGACCGCTTGCTTAAGCTCCTTCTCAACATTTGACAAGTGTTGGAATTGTTCTATCTTATATGGCATTTGGTAGTTTACCTCATCGGTCTCATCCTTAAATCTAACTATCCCTAAGGAAGGTTCATAAGTCATTATAGAGACCTCAACAAATGGTTTTCCAAAAACCACTTGAGTTAAGGATGCATCGACTATTGGGTGGATATCTTCTACAATTACAAAGTCGGTGACATAGGTGAAGTTTCCTACATAAACCGGTAATCCCTTAACTCTTCCCGTGAAGTTACTCATCCACCCCTTGTCAGGGAACATCCTATACCCAAGTTGATTTTTCATTATCAAGTTGTAGTGGGCTCTAGTCATGATGTTTATGGGTGATCTAAGGTCGATGTAGGCTTTCCACACATGCAAATGTCCGATGTTGCATGGTATGTTGAGATTAGAAGGGTCGCCTATTTTTATAATTGGTCTACCTAGGAAGTATGGTGTCTCGGGGTCATCGAATAAGTCTGTATGATATGCGCGCTCTTCCTTAGTGGGTAGCCTATTGAAGTAGTCCTCATCATCATCTACTTCTTCAATCTCACTTGTCCTAACTTCTTTATCAACCTCGACTTTCTTAACCTCATCCTCAGGTTCACTATTATCCTCATTCCTATCAATTGGTTTGATAGTGACAATGTTGACGAAGTGGACGTGTTTGGATGAAGAGGGGTCTTTTACTTGGGGTCCGCTATTTGTGTTCCTAGCGTCCTTATGTGGAGGTGATAGCACTTGGTTATTGAGGGCTTTCAATAAGTTGTCAATTTTATTGGTCATCTCCGTTTGTTGTTGATTGAATTCGGATTCAAATTTAGCTATCCGAGCTTCTTGAGATGCCATAAATTGGGACATCAATCCTTCAAAGTTATTGGTACTACCATAATTGTTGGAAGGATTGTTATTGAAAGTACGGTTCGAGTTGGAACCGCTTGATTGGAAACGATTAGGTGGGTTGGAAGAATTGGTTTGTTGTGCGTTTTGGTTTTGTTTCCACCTAAGGTTCGGGTGATTTTTCCATGAGGGGTTGTATGTATCACCGTAGGGGTTTGGCTCGGGTTTGAAAGTGTACCACTTGTCTCCCGCTCCGTCGGTAGGCGAGGATGCGTAGTCTGCGAAAGCTTGTTCGGGGAGTTCCATGCAATCACGAGTGTCGTGGGGACCACTACATAATTCACATGAAGAAGTGATTTTGTTCACTTGGCTTGAAGGTTTAGGAGCCTCGTAGGATTTCATGAGAAACTTGACTTGGTCTTCAAGTTCTATGATCCTACGGTCGGAAGTGCTTGAATTGCTCAAAGGCAAAGATATTGCCTTGACCGTTTTATTCAAATCACGGGGATCACTCCAACTTTCATTGTCATAAAGAGCAAGATCTTCTAGGAGAGCCCATGATTGTTCCGCACTTAGATCACGTAGCTTACCACCGGCCGATTGGTCAATGGTTTGCCTCGTGGAGAGATTGATATGGTCATAGAAGATTTGGACTTGGAGCCAAAGTTCTATGCCATGGTGAGGGACTTTTTGGAGTAAGTCCTTGAATCGAGTCCATGCCTCGTAGAGGGTTTCGCCTTGACGTTGTTGGAACATCAAGATATCATTCCTTAGCTTGGTAGTTCTTCCCGGTGGGAAAAACTGAGCAAGGAAACGAGTGGTGAGATCATCCCAAGAGGTGATGGATCCTGCGGGTTGACGCTCTAGCCATTGACTATCTTGGTCCCGCAAAGAGAATTGAAAGAGACGCAGTCGGGTCGTCTCTCGAGTGGCAACATCAAGGTCTATAGAATCAACGATTTTGAGAAAGTCCTTGAGATGTTGATTAGGATCTTCAGAACGAAGTCCATGGAATGCGCATCCGCTTTGCACCAACCGGATGGTGTCGGATCGCAAGGGAGTGACATTGGCTCCTTGAGTGAGCTCAATGGTGTTTCGATAGCCATGGTGGCTAGGACGGGAGTACTCTCCTAAGGTACGGGCTCTAGGAGGTGGTGGTGGTGGGTTGTTGGGATCAAGGATATTACCATCTTCCATGATGTCGGATGGTAATGGTTACGAACAAAGAAACGAAGAAAAAAAGATAGACTAAAGAAAACCTAAAAAAATAAAATAAAAATCTCACTAGAAAGGAATCTAGTGAGTAGACCTATAAAATAAAAATTCAACCTAAACAATAACTATTCCCCGGCAGCGGCGCCAAAAACTTGATGCGTGGTTTTGCAACCTTACAACAGGTTTTACCTCTCGAGGGATCTCAAGAGGCTTACAACCCCACCAGGCAGTGTACCTGACCGATGTAGTATAGTGTAGTGGTAAGTACGGGGGATTGATCGTTCTCCACAAGGAATAGTGTTCGTTAGGTATGAAAAACTACTCTAATTAGGTCTAAGGGTGAAGGAAGATTATTTTTGTATTTTTATAATTTTATGAAAGCAAGTAAAATCTCGGGTTTGAAAGAGTGGGCGGAATTAGTTGCTAGTCAACTAACCCAGGTTACTACGAATGCAAATAAAATAAAATAACAGAAAATGAAAGGGTGGTAAAACTTATGTGGAGAGAAATGTGTTTACTTAGATTTCCTTACTCCCTAACTATCTTTTACCGGTTGATTAGTGTGTATTAATTGCGTGGATGACGGGTGTATTCCTTAATACCAATCGTGGGGTGGCGTACGTACTTCCCCAACACTATGAACTCCTACTTCACTCCTATGTCGAGCCGGCTAGGAAGCTCCTAACATGGGATCACTAGAATTTGCTCATGCATTAAATACAACCATAAAAACCTTTAGTACGCATTGGTTCATGTTTCTTAAGACGTTCAAGCAAGTTACCGAATAGGAAGTTAGCCAGTTTTCTTTAGCCTAACATCGATGAAAAATCATTCAATACAATTAATAACACACTAATAACCAATAATCAATAGTTAGGTTTCATTAGATCTAAGCAAACACAAGATAAATCTAGCCTAGCATGTTAAACAAAAGACAAGAACAAGATAGAATCAAACAACACATAGACATATTGAATGATTAATTGATAACTTATCTTCAATGTAACATGGAAGATCTCAAGGCAAAAAGCCTTGAAAAAGCTGCTAAAATCGTCTTAGGGTTTTTCACACACAAAGTTCCACACTTAATGACAAAAAATTGCAAAACTATATATAGAGATTAAGGGCTGACGGCGTCACGTTGTAGATTCTGACGCCGTCACCTCGCCGCTTTTAGGGTTCCCGGATGGCCTTCCTGACGCCGTCCCTCTTTAGACCTCCAAAATCCGTTCTGGCTTATCAAGGCTTGACGCCGTCAGATTATGGCTTGACGCCGTCCCTCTTTAAATTAAGCCGTGACGACCTTGATCACTTCAAAGGGTGACGCCGTCAGATTTTTCATGCAAAATTCTCTGGCTTATCATGAGTAATTTTCATATCCACCTTTTTCTTGCCAAGCCATGACGCCGTCCAGGGCAATCCCTGACGCCGTCAAAGGTACTTTTTAGCCAATTTTGAGACTTTGTCGTTTTCTTCACTTTTATGCTCCAAAAACGTCCAAAATGCTTCCTTTTCCAGATTTCTTCTCAAAAGTACCTAAAATGACAAAAGGAACGATTTAGGGCAATATTTGATCAAATAAATATGATTTAGGGCTTAAATGACCCCCTAAAAGCGGTACACTTTTCGCTTCATCAGTCATCCTGCGAGAAAATGTTCTAAGTCTAACAGGAAATCGTGAGCAACTCCTGGCGTGTTGTGCTCATATGATCTACTGTCTCCTTACCCAACAACCATACAATCTCGCTTACTTCTTTTCTAAGCGAATTGTACATCTCAAGGGTAACAAGAATAAATTGATACCCTATGGGATGTTCCTAACCCGCCTCTATCACCACTTCATGAACCTACACCCTTACCTTCATGGTCCTCAATACTCACTTTACACACCAGTCATGAAACCCATAACCGAGTCATACGTGTCAACCATTCTCATTTCTGAATCCTCCACCCATTATGCACCCTTTGATGATCCAAATCATGAGAATGAGGTAAATGCTCAAGACGGGAGTATAACAAGAATGGGAGAAAGCTCAAGTCATTAGTAGTTATGAAGAGATTTATATCTCCTACTAGGGCTTATTCTTAATAGATTATATTAGGAATTAATACTCTAATTATCTTGCATGCTTAGTACTAAATCTATCACCATGCATGAATGATTTATGTGACATTTGGATGTTAGTTTATCTTGTCCTTTATGCTTGCATGCTTGTGATTATCTTGGAAAATTGCTTGATAATCTTTATGTGCTAGATGTAGCATTGTAGGGGACATTTTAGGAAAATAAATACTTATTGAGTTGAGGCATCATCATTTCCAGGAACTAGTTCCCTAGAAAACGTCCCCCTAGCTGTCCAGAACTAGCCTCAACAGAAATTTTCGTGAACAATAGTGTCACGGTACCACTAAATAGGGACGGTACCGTTAAATTTAACGGTACCGTGGATCATTTAGAGGAACCGTGTCCCTGTTTGACGGATTTTTACTGTTCCTCCTAGAATCCCTGCAACCCTAACCTCAAACCTACAAATTTTGCAACCTCACACACACCCTAAGATTCCCTTACTACACCATAGGACACTCCCATCACCTTTAATTCAAATTTAACCCAACTTGCCTATTTAAGGCCTCACCCTTGCAAGCTTATCTTGCACTTCACCTTCAACCTCTCATCACACAAACACCATGTCTTCCACACAAGGATCCACCTCTCACATCTCCAAGAAACCTAGGATAACCGTGAAACCACCCTCAAAATCACTCTTTGTGGATCTCACAAAAGATGATGAAGCTATGACACCACCTTCCCAAGCCACTCCTTACTCACCATCACCACCTAATGCACCCTCTAAAACATCCTCTTCCTACACAACATCTTCATCATCCTTTAACACAACATCATCCATGGAGTACACACTATCACCCATAACTCCATTGGACTATGCCATGCCAACTCCTTCCCAACAAACTCAACACCACCACCTTCTCCTATCATGGCACAACCCATCCAACCCCATCCCTTTGATCTACATAGTGCTAATTGCCTATGTTGCCTCCACAACCGTAATCTTATCTTTTGCTTAAGAGATGAGATTCACTTCATGTTCTCCTTTGTGGAGCACCTCTTGACACAACCACCACCACCCCAAATGATGTCACCATCTCCACCACCTCCTAACCAAAACAACTAAACATTTTCTTTTTTAGTTTCTCACCAATAAACCTTTAGGACCCTTCTTGGAAATGAAGCTTGCCTTTAGTCATTAGGGATTTAGGTTTCCTATTGTCTCTTTTATGCTTCTTATGTAGTCATACCTATGTATGATATTTGATTTTATGAATGAATTCTTTCATTTTATGTGGATGCTTAGCTACTTAGTCATTCATTTTGTGGTTGGATATTTGTCCTAGGTGCTACATGTTAGAAATCGTATATATGTCATCTAACCTTGTTTTGTAGCACGAATCCTTGCTCGATTCCTTGGTATTCTCCAAATGAGGGGGAGTATACGTCAAGGGGGAGCTTTAGTCACCTTTTTGATTCGACAAAAAGGGGGAGAAATGGGAGTAAACTCATTAAAAACTTGTTAAAACTAATTTTAACTTAAAATGAGTTTATATTTTGTCATCATCAAAAAGGGGGAGATTGTTGATGCAAATAATGTTCTAAAAACGTTATTTATATCTTTCGATTACTTCACGTTTTGAGGATGACAAAATGTGAAATCACGTTACGTTAAAATTAACGTAAACAAGTTTTTAATCGGAAGATCCCGTTTCTACGCAAATCACTCTAGAACAAATTTACAACTTGACAAATGATCAAAGAAGTGAATTTGTGTTTTGAGACTTCACATTTTAATGGGAAACAATATTTTTTCAAAAATACACATGACAAATTATTTTTGAAATATTAAGAAATTTTTTAATGGAAAAATAAGTTTGAAAATCACAACAGCTATTTTTCCCCCAAAATCAGCTCCAACCTTCCCCAAATAAGTTTTCACCAGAAAAGACAAAATTTGGAGCGTCCTAGTCTAGGACGGCTCCACGGTTCCACTAAATTTAATGGAGCCGTGGCATGTTTAGTGGAGCCGTCCGTAATATTTTTTCTGTAACGTTCATATTTTCTTTGCCTATAAATACCAACCCCTTTCATAGATTTTAGGCATCCTTACACACACAAAACTTTCTGAGTTGAATACTCTTGTTGAACTCAAATAAGTACAATTTATTACCGTCATTTATCCTATTTATTTAACTTGTTTTATTATATTATCTGTAAGAATCGATACGTTAATGTTTACTTTTGTAATTCTCAGGTAAAAACAAGTATTATGTGAAACTTGGCGATTTTGGACTAATTATGGAGCAAAACAAGCAAGAAGTTAAGAGTCTACTGAAATGTACAAGATCAAGAACATTCTGCTCCAGATACGCCGCATCTTACTTATTACATACGGCGCATCACTATCAAGATTTCACAAGATACGATCCAAGACAGCAAGGACATGCGCCGCATCTAAGAATGGAGTTACGCCGCATCTTCTGGCGGTGTACGAATATTCCTGAATATATTAATCTTGGACCCCACGCGAAGTTAAGTCAATGCGCCGCATCTACTTATCCTATGCGCCGCATCTTACCCTCAGACAGAAACTATAAATACCCCAAGACCAGACGAATTTCAAGAGCCTAATACCGAAGAAGACCGAAGACCACAGAAACCCTAGGCCAAATTCAGTCGAAGTAGCAGCACAAGACACACCTTGAACAAAGATACAAGAGCTGTAAGAAGGTCCTGCATGTATTTAATTCATTAAGTAGTTTTGTTTTATTGTATTAGTACACTTTAATTGGTCAGGATTGATGGGCTTGTGTTATGTTATCATTCACTTCAACTCCCCTTAAAATTGTTTTCCCATTAATTAAAGTTTATATGTTGATGTCTTTGGTGACTTTTATTATTGCATTGATAACCTCTGTGTCTAGCTGAGCATTGCTTGGGTCGCCATGCCCCTTCCTCGCCTGTTTATTAGATCGCCTATGCATTCTATCGTCTGTAGAAAAGTAGGAAGAAAGATAAATAGGATAGTCATAAGTAATCATTAAGGGTTTACTCGCCGATAAGATTAGAACCAACGAGAAAGGACTTAATCTCTGTTGTATATTAGGTTAATTTGCATTCATTGTATTATTTTGCATATTTTCTGTTTTTGTGTGTTTTTATTTTTGTTTATTTTCGTTTGTTTTTATTTTTGTTTTTATTTTTCGTATTTTCTGTATTCTGCTATCGTTGTACTGAGCTAATATAAACGATACGGCGCATCTATTTTCTTAGATACGGCGTATTGCGTTTAATTTTTATAAAATACAACGCGTTTAATTAATTCGAATACGGCGCATCTTTCCCCAAGATACGGCGTATTCTGTTTTTAATAAGAAATTTTTTTTCTAAGCGTTAACGCCATACGGCGCATCTGTTTTTACAGATACGGCGTATTTATTATTTTAATTAAAAACAGTTTTCGAATTATTAAACAGATACGACGCATCGATTTCTGTCGATACGGCGCATCTTTCTGAATCAAAAATCTTGTATTTTGAAACGTAAC
This sequence comes from Artemisia tridentata subsp. tridentata, assembly GCA_021014915.2. Taxonomy (NCBI): domain Eukaryota; kingdom Viridiplantae; phylum Streptophyta; class Magnoliopsida; order Asterales; family Asteraceae; genus Artemisia; species Artemisia tridentata. The sequence continues at coordinate 66,277,831 of CP139508.1, read as the reverse complement.
GAAAATACGGCGCATTAACTTTTGTTAACACAACGTATTTAATTTAATAAATATAGTTGATTTTTGATATTCGCTTTGATCGTTCCACTACTCTCGTGCGCAAGTTGTTTACTTTCAGGATAAATGATGGCTTAAGCATCACTATGGAAGATTACATCCTGTACCAAACCGAGAGACGCTAGCTGGAGTGATCAAACCTTTGACAACTAGAAGGCTGTGATAAGACGACAAGAGTGGAGGAAAACTCAGTACCGGTAACATAGAACGTCTTTAATTCTTGAAATAATTCCAGGTAACCTCTACAATAATTCACCTGGCCTTAATAAGAGTTCTCTACGAAATCTCTCTCAATTTCACTATGCATTTATAATCTTGATTTTGTAAGCTAAAACACGATATTTGTTCCTAACCCCAGAATAAATCATTATCTACTAAACAATAAGATTATAATTATTAATAAAACAAATATACTTGTTGATCTTATCTTGGATTTATATATATCATATGTCGTTTAACCCCAATTTGATGTATAAGGAATTGTGTTGCGGAGGCCAAGGTACGTTCCTTATTTAAATTTCGTTCACTATCATAGCGATACGGCGGATCTAAATATCCCAAGCGCCGTATCTCTGACCAACTAGGACTCATTGACTAGTCAACAAAATTAAATAGATACGGCGCATTTCAATTTTTCAATGCGGCGCATCGTTTTGCCCTATAAATACGACGGGAATGCGCCGGATCTCAACTTTTTACCCCAAATCCTCACACAGTTAAAAACACACACACAGTAAAATTTAACCCTAAATCCGAGCATTTTTCTCAAATCAAACCTCTAATCCGATCTCTTAACCTACTCCTAATCATATAATTAAGGTCATTATTCTATTTCGATTTAATTTTGTTTAATATGAAAATTTGGGTTTATGTGATTAATTCGATTAGGGCTTAAATTATATAGGGATATGATTAGGACTTGCATTAGATGATTTCCCCCGTATTTAATTTGCATAAATCATTGACTTTCTGGCCTAGTTTTATTTGAATATAAATTAGGGTTTTGAATTCGATTTTGAATTTTAGTGGGAAAATGGATTGGTGGTGGTATAATAAACTTTTAGAACTTTTATAATGGGTAAATGGAACTGTGATGTTAAGTGGGAGTTTACGTCACGGGTCCGGATTCTTGGAATGCATGCCTGACCCCTTTTTATGCTGATAGATTGATAGATGCGGCGCATCTTAATTAATTGATGCGGCGTAACGACCTATTTCCAATTTAATATAATTCCATATACGTCGTATTACTTAATTTAGATACGACGCATCTCGATACGCCGTATCTAATTTCTTGCTCCGCATCTCTTATATTTCACAGATACGCCGCACTGATTTATCAGTTGCGCCGTATCTACCATATTTACAGAATGTTTTCTAACCTCGAAGATTTATTGCAGATGGCACTACCCGAAGCTGAGAACAGACATCCATGGCTCCGCTTTGAGACTTTTGGACTGACTCCTGATACATTGGATGAGTATTTGAGGAGGCTTAGAGTTATTTACTTCAAGAGGATTTTCAGGGTCTCGGTTCTTGGTGAGGATATTGGATTGATTGGAAGGGGGCATGCTGCTGATAGTTTGCATCGTAGGTTGGAGATGGTGGTTAGTGATGATGATGATGAGGTAGTGTTTAGATCTTTTGCTTGGGAGAGGTTGTTTGGGGTCGATGAGCCTCTTATCAGAGAGCTTATGTTGGAATTCTTCAGTACTGTCCATTACAGGGAGACTGATACAGAGTTGGATACCGCCGACACTTTGGTTTTTAGGTTGGGGGGAGAGCACAGGCAGATGTCGATGAGGGAGTTTATTCTGGCTATGGGGTTACACACTGCTGAGGAGTTTGAGTCTGATGGGTTTTCCAGGTACTGGGCTGACAGCTTGAGGGTAGTTCCTGATAGGGCATTGCTAGGAGATTACTGGGATAGGATCTCTTCAGGGGGTGATATCGCTACTTTCACCCCTTCTTACACACTGATCAGGGAGCCCATGAGGAGGTTGTGCCACCGCATGATAGCTTTGACCATTGCTGGGAGAGGTCAGTCACCCGAGAAGGTGACCACTCTTGACCTCTTCCTTCTGAGGAGCATGGACGAGGGGTTGTCGGTGAACATCCCCCACTTTCTGGCACATTACCTCCATCGGGCAGCTGCAGGGAGAGACAGGAGGAGTCAGATGACTGGCGGGCATTTTGTGTCTAGGCTGGCCCGTCATTTTGGAGTGATAGGTGTCGAGATTCCTGCCGGGCTGGAGGTTGTGGTGACCCATCTACCGGTTGTTGACAGAGATTATTTGGTTAGGCTGGGGATTTGTCAGATGACTCTGGGGGATTACTTTTGGGTGGCATTGGGCCCCGCTAGACCTGCAGAGCCAGAGGTGGAGCAGGGAGGTCCTCAGGGAGCTCCGGCTGCTGCTCCAGCCCATCAGGAGGAGCCACAGGCACCAGTACCCCCACCAGCACCTGTACGCACGGTGAGTCAGAGAGTTGAGGCAGTTGAGGGAGAGCTGAGAGCCTTGAGAGGCGTAGTAGATGGTATGAGGAGGGACTCGGAGTGGCTTGTCACGAGTGTGAGCCGGCTTTTGGAGCATCAGGGTATTAGCCACACTCGCCCGGATGGTACTCAGGTTAGAGGGGCGACACTCGCATACACTCGCAGAGTCCGGGCCAGGACAGATGGTGCCGGCACTTCCGGGACCCGCTCAGACGACCCTACTGACCCATGATATCTGGATTTGATGTGTTTATTGACATTGTTCCACGTATATTATTATTATTATCTTGTTGATTGTACTCATTATTATTATCGTATATATATTTGATGTTTCAGTTGATATTTCTTATTATGCTTGACAAAGACTGGCATTAAGTTCAGCATGAGAGTACGAGAGGACGTGAGAGATAAACCGTGGAACGAGTCATTTTACAACAGACTGTCTGGTAACTACATGCGCCGCATCTGGTAAAACAGATGCGACGCATCCTATCCTTTATTTCGTTTTATTTTATTTTTATTCCAGGCTCGATACGGCGTATCTTCTTCCATAAGATACGGCGTATCGACTGACCTGATGATTTTCATTTTAATTTTTAAGTTTTATTTTTACTAACTACTAATGTATTATGCAAGTTTGAACCTTCTTAACTTAGGTGTGTTAAAGTCTTGGTGGTATTATAGATTCCTGCATTTCCTGTGGATACATCAAATATGAAGCTTAAACGTTCTCATCCACAAGAAGTTGATTTTTGCTCTTATACAAATAATGGAGGATCATACCGAGCAAATCTCAGGGGAGTTTTTCTGTTCTAATTCTTTTATTTTCTAGTTTTTAATCTTTTATACAAACAACGAGGACGTTGTTTAACTTAAGTGGGGGGATTGGAGAATTAGAACACTTACTTGTCCTAAACTTTTCAAAAATTATGCTTAAAATGCGCTTAATATATCAAAATTAAAAATTTTTAGCATGTTTTTGTTTAAGATCTAAGTTGCATAGCTGCACACATAACGTTAATTTCAAAAATTGTGATTTTTCAAAATTCACAAATCTATGAGTGTGCCGGTGACTTGTAAACTTTAGAACTTGGCTTGTATACTATTCGAGACCACCATAATAAGTATTATCTTTATAATTGGAATGACTTGTCTAAATTGGTAAAATTCTAGGATTACACCCAAATAGCCTTTATATGTTATGTGTTATTAGCTAACTACACTGGTTAGTTAACCCCCGTATAAACCCTTTTGTTACTCTCACTTTTAGAGTAAGATACCCCTAGAAAAACACTCAGAGCCATTCCTTTCGTTTCTTACACCTTTGTTATAATGTTTCGTTACACCCTTACACCTTAGCCTACCCTGTAGATTAAAATCCGTGGTAGGTTAATTGCTTTAGGCAAAGTGTGTTTCCTTACATTACCTGTGTTCGCGTGCGTAATTCATTATCTATGGTTAGGTCGGGAAATTGCACAATGCAATTGGAGTGAAAGTAAATATTGTATATCTTTGAGTTTATTTTTCGTGTGTTTACTACTTTCACTATTACTGTTATTTCTGAAGTCGTGAAAAGTATGGAAAAATTATCCAGAGTTATCATTATAGTGATGTGGTGAAATTTTACACATCTATGTTTATGTTTCAAGTAAAAAAAAAAAAAAAAAAAAAAAAAAAAAAAAAAAAAATCGAAAAAATAAGAAAAGAAAAAGAAAAAAAAAAGAGTTGGAAGTTTGTTTTAACCAACTTATGTAAAGTTTTGTATTAAGTGGTCGATATCACCACTATTTGTTATATATTATATTTATGGATTAAATGGGAGTTGAACGTTATGGGAACGCCAACTAAAGGTTATTCTTTGATTGAGATCTTGTTGAGTATAATTCGTGTCTACCTAAAGCGTGTGTTTCAAGTGTTAAAGCGTGAGTTATTCTATGATATGAGTCTTATTCATAGGATGGTTGGGATAGTGATTAACCACACTTAGGATTTTAATTTATCTGTATTGTTTATTTTTCATTTTACACCAATTTGTATCCCAAATATTATCCATACCCTATATTGTTCTTTATCCAAACCTTTGATTTATTGAGATTAGGGATTTGAGCAATCTTAAATATCGTAGTCGTGGATTCGGCTATATATTTATGATTTTGTCGCCCTTTTTGATATAATATTATTGATGAAGATTACTTGGTCCTATCTTTAGCCTATCCGAGTTAAGGATTTGAGCAATTGCAAGTATCGTGTTCGGGGATTCGATCATGTATTTGTGATTTTGTCACCTTTTCTGGAATTTGAGATCGATAGAGATTAAGGAGAATGATTAACCCTTAACCTACAAACCCTTTTTACCGCTTTAGACTTGTTATTCCTTGGCTTTAGTGGAGGAGATGCGTATACTTGCCAAGCCTATGATAGAATATTCATCACGACTGGGCAGTTAAACGATTAGATTTGCTTTTATCAGAATATTTTATTTTACTTCTAATTCGTTAAGTGTTTGGTTGTGTGATTATGATAAAACGAATACATGCTTAAATATAAAAATAAATCCTAATATCTTTTAGGATACATTTTCATAAGATTAATTCTAAGGTTTACTTGGGGACAAGTAAAGTTCAAGTGGGGGGATATTTGATGAACTCAAATAAGTACAATTTATTACCGTCATTTATCCTATTTATTTGACTTGTTTTATTATATTATCTGTGAGAATCGATACGTTAATGTTTACTTTTGTAATTCTCAGGTAAAAACAAGTATTATGTGAAACTTGGCGATTTTGGACTAATTATGGAGCAAAACAAGCAAGAAGTTAAGAGTCTACTGAAATGTACAAGATCAAGAACATTCTGCTCCAGATACGCCGCATCTTACTTATTACATACGGCGCATCACTATCAAGATTTCACAAGATACGATCCAAGACAGCAAGGACATGCGCCGCATCTAAGAATGGAGTTACGCCGCATCTTCTGGCGGTGTACGAATATTCCTGAATATATTAATCTTGGACCCCACGCGAAGTTAAGTCAATGCGCCGCATCTACTTATCCTATGCGCCGCATCTTACCCTCAGACAGAAACTATAAATACCCCAAGACCAGACGAATTTTAAGAGCCTAATACCGAAGAAGACTGAAGACCACAGAAACCCTAGGCCGAATTCAGTCGAAGTAGCAGCACAAGACACACCTTGAACAAAGATACAAGAGCTGTAAGAAGGTCCTGCATGTATTTAATTCATTAAGTAGTTTTGTTTTATTGTATTAGTACACTTTAATTGGTCAGGATTGATGGGCTTGTGTTATGTTATCATTCACTTCAACTCCCCTTAAAATTGCTTTCCCATTAATTAAAGTTTATATGTTGATGTCTTTGGTGACTTTTATTAGTGCATTGATAACCTCTGTGTCTAGCTGAGCATTGCTTGGGTCGCCATGCCCCTTCCTCGCCTGTTTATTAGATCGCCTATGCATTCTATCGTCTGTAGAAAAGTAGGAAGAAAGATAAATAGGATAGTCATAAGTAATCATTAAGGGTTTACTCGCCGATAAGATTAGAACCAACGAGAAAGGACTTAATCTCGGTGCGTTGCATCGAACTATACACTTCATATAAAACTAGCAATAAAACAAGTGACAAGCTACTTAACTATCAGGACAGGTCTTCTTATTGTCTCAAGTATTTATCTGTGTACGTGTGTGCTACTCGCTGATTCGTGCTCATTAGTATAGTTTATTATTTAATCACAACCAAACTGTGCCAGTCTCTCAGGCTGAAACCCCCTTGCGTTAGATTAGGTTGTATAGCTAACTTAAGATATTAAAATACTTATTAGAATAACTAGATAATACGTTCCACTCTTAGTGATCGACACTCTACTTACCATTATATTCATACTGACCGGGTACACTGCTCGTTAAAGTGTGTGTTATTGATAAGTCGGCTAAATATAAATTTAAAACTTGAATACTGCTAAAACCACAACGATATACCGTGGGTATTAATTAGAGCACTAACACGCACGCACATCAACTCTCTTCACACTTTCTTTCTTAGATAATTTAGGTTAGTTTTTCTTTTGTTCAAGAGTGATCCAATCATCCTCCAAGTGATCCTCTTCATCCCTCTTCATTAGCAAGAGAAGAACACAAGTATCCAAGTTGATACAAGGTGTTATCATCCTTCTTCATTAGCAAGAGAAGGACACAAGTTTCAAATTTGATACAAGGTGTTATCATTCCTCTTCATTAGCAAGAGAAGAACTCAAGGTATTGAAGAAGATACATGAGTTGTAGTTGTTAGGTTTTGTAACACTTGTTACATCCTTGTTGTATCTTAGCATACATCAAGATTATCTTTCTTTTGTGAGAGTGTGAGTGAAGATCATTGTGATCTTAAGAGATAGTGAAGATCTCTTAAAGCCATTGGGCTTGTGTGTGAGTGATCAAAGGATCTAGAGTAGTTAGATTAAGTAGAGTAAAGTGAGAGTTGATCTTTGTGATCGTGTTGAGATCGTGGTGATCTCTTGTAGCCATTAGGGCTTGTGTGATTGGTCACGTGGACCTTGGTAGATTGGTGCTAGCTAAGATTAACACTCGACATTTAGCTTAGTGTCGGTAATAGGATAAGCGACGTGTACGGTTTTCTCCGCCTGAAGGGAGGTTGTTGACATAGTGCTTGAAACTCTCGAGTGTGGTACTCGGGGAGTGGAGTAGGGCGAAGAAGAGCTTTGTAGCCAAACCACTATAAATCCTCTGTCTCGGTTTGATCTTTCCAACTCTACTTTTTACTTTCATTATTTTGTATTAGTTAGTTTAGTGTGTAGTTCATATTGGTGTTGATTGATTACACATAGAGTTCGAATCAAAGTTTCCAATAGCCAACTTTTAAAACAAGATTTTTAAAAGAACTTTAAACCGGTAAACTATTCAACCCCCAATCTAGTTTCCCACAAAATTGTCTAGACAAACGAAAATCCCAGGCTTTAATCCAAGTCCTAAGCTAAGTGGAGCAAGTGGACCTTTCTGACCTAGAGTCCCTTTACTCTCTTGATGATGAGCTGGGAGACTCAGTCCTATGCATGATTTCCTACTCAGATTTTTCATCCGACGATGACTCTGACCCAGATTCATTTGATGATGATTCTGACTTTGGAGTTTACATGGTGAACCCAATCCCTCATGTTTTTCCGGTGCAAGAAGATCCTCCATTACCACTATCCAAAATTCATCTTCTTACAGACGTATACGCCAAACCTATCCCAGTTATTGCATTTTCTGATACCGGTTCCTCAGTTTCCATTTTAAATCCTTCAATCCTCCCAGATCACTATTGGAAACCTCATCACTAAAACTTCATGGCTGCTAATGGGGAGAAATTTGTCATTGACAAGATAAGTGTCCCTATTAATATTCGGTTATTTCCAAAATGTGTCATCAGAAAGAGGCTCTTAGGATCAAGCTCCCATGGAAAAGACCTCTTGATTGGTTTTGATGTCCTCCATAAGCTACCAAGCTTACGATGGATAGGCGAAGGTCTTCATTACAAAAGCTTTTTCAACCCATGGACGGATATGCATCTCCTTTTTGTCGCAACCATTTCTCCTCCCATGTACAACATCGCCAATATAAGTAGAGACTCATTGAAACCTCGTGTGCCTCATCCCATACAGAATTCCTCACCAAACACCCTTCACCGTTATGGTTAAATCCTTCATTTTTTGTCTCACTCCCATTTAAACAAAATGAAGATGTTAACCCCACAAAAGCATGCCACCCTGGAATGAACCCTGACCATTACCAGCTTGCCCTTGAAGAATGCGATCAATTGGTTGCCCAAGACATTATTGAACCCACTACCTCACCATGGGCATGTGAAGCATTCTATGTCAACAAAAGAAGCGAACAAGTTCGTGGGAAACTGAGATTAGTTATTAATTATCAGCCTTTGAACCATTTTTTGGCTGATGATAAATTCCCACTCCCACAAAAGAAGTCCCTGTTCCAGCACTTGGCAAACGCCAAGGTACTTTCAAAGTTTGATCTCAAATTCGGGTTCTGGCAGCTGGGTATCAAGCCTGAGGATAGGCCAAAAACAGGTTTTTGTATACCAGATCATCATTACCAGTGGAAAGTAATGCCGTTTGGGTTAAAGAATGCTCCACCAGCTTTTCAAAAAGCAATGATAACCATCTTCGAGCCGATTCTAGCCAATACACTGGTCTACATTGATGATATTCTTCTGTTTTCTCCAGACGAACAATCTCATGCAGAATTACTTTCAAAGTTCTACTCTCTAGTCACAAAGTATGGGATCATGTTGTCCGAAAAGAAAATGGAAGTTGGGGTAACCACAATACATTTCCTTGGCATGGAGATTTCTGACGGGAAATACCAGCCTCAACCACATGTGGCTCAAGAATTACTAAAATTCCCAGATGAATTATCTTTACAAAAAGTGATTCAACAGTTTCTGGGGTTAGTCAACTATATGTCTGATTTCCTGCCAAAACTATCAAATCACACTTCCCTGTTGTTCCCCATGTTAAAAAAGAATCCCCCACAGTGGACGCATAAACAAACAGAAGCGGTGAAAGCAATCAAGCAACTAGCTGAAAAGATGCCTCCACTAAAGATTCCTGTCTCTTCAGAAAAAAGAATCCTGCAGACGGACGCAAGTGATGAATGCTGGGGAGCTGTCCTACTTGTTCAAGATAGCAATGATAAGAGGCACGTTTGTGGATATAAAAGTGGCACTTTTAAAGTGTCTGTGCAACATTACCATTCCACTTTCAAAGAAATCCTTGCAGTCAAGAGAGGAATCGAGAAGTTCCATTTTCATTTGATAGGACACAAGTTCCAAGTGGAAATGGATATGTATTCCTTTCCAAAGATGCTTCAATTTAAAAGAAAAATGCTACCTCATGCACAACTATTGAGGTGGTCAAACTGGTTCTCACAGTGGAAGTTCACAGTAAAACACATCAAAGGAACAGTAAATGTCCTTGCAGATTTTCTCTCCCGACCGAGGGCCTATAAATTAGAATACAAGAACCCAAAGAATGCACTCCAAACCCAAAAACACACTCCCAACTTTCCCCTAATGGTTCTCTCAGCCACCCCCCAAAGTGAAGAAGGATCTTCTTCAATCCCTCAACCACCAGTCCCTATTCTCAACTTACCAGAGGAAATAGTTGAAACCATTGCAGATCTAACGTTTGAGAAAAGAGCCAATCTGTGCTACAAGACCTTTCTCACTATCCTCGTAAAAAATCATGGAATATTCATGAAAGGCCTCAGATTCCACCCAGACTACCCATTTCTCAATGTGTTCCATATCCATGACTTAATTATGGAGGTTCCCCAAAGAAGCACTATGCTTCTTCTATTACCTCTTTGAACGTTTCACAATTGACATATCTTTTAATGTAGAAAAACTCCTCTCATATGTAGTCAAAAGCCAATTCAATGATGTTACCCCCCCCCCATTCAAAGCATTTACTTACTATGCTACAATGGTTCGTTCCCCACCACCAGTGGACAAAATGGTTGACAACCAAGATCACCACAAAGGGTCCTTATGTCCTAGTTATGTTTCGAAGACCAGGGTCCTTTTTACCACCGAATGCTCTCCGTGATGAAGGATCAGCTGTTTACTACTCCCCATACTGTTTCATCCATGACTGGTATCATACTAATCCGGCCAGCCGGAAATGTGAAAGAAAATTTAGAACCCTTTTTGCAGAAACAAGGAGTTTGATGGCAAGAGCAAACGGCGTTGACCCAGATACGATACCGACTTACATTATGTGGAACGTGAGGACATGGCGTGATGACCATCCGGACTCAAACAAATGGGTTGAAGCAAATTATCATTGGCTCCTTGATAATTTTGAAAATGATCCAGACACATCTACCGACGAGGATGATAACCCACTCTTTTCATCAGATGACGATGGCGGACATTTTGACCCATTCGAAGACGACCCGATGGAATCCGATGCTCGCTGGAGCCCATGAAGAAGGCTAAACATCTAATGTTTAGTTAAGTGTGTTTTATTATGTTAAGTGTGTTTCAGTTGTCTTAAGTATGTTTAATATTTCTAGTATTTTCTAGTGTGGAATAATGACATATGCAATGATGTCAAGCCTATGTCAAGCCTTATATGATGTAAGCGCTTATGTCATAGAGCAATTATGTAAAAAAGTATGTATGCTTGTACTATAAGCTTATGTGTTTGTATCTTGCCATTCTAAGTCATCAAGATTTGAAGTAATATAAGTGTTTTCTCTACTTTCTCTCTGATACAATAGTTTAGTCGGTTGTATAATTTCCTATTCGTATTTTATGACTCTTCTACTAATTAATATTAGCGGACACATATGACCCAATTAAGTTCGGTTACGGACTTAAGGTCTATTAAAGTTTTCAGGGTTTTGTTAAACAATGCTTAATGGGCAAAGTTTAAATATCATTTATTTACTAAAAAAACTAGTTGAATTCTCTACATTTTAAGAGCAAAATGGCCATGGTTTAAGAATTTGTAAAATTATAAAGTCCACACTTTCGCATGTGTGGTAATAATGAGTGTAACAAAATTTTCTACACATATAGTGTGGAGATATTATCCAAAATTATAAGGTTAAAAGTGTGAAAATAATTTTTGAATGCTCACACCTAAAAGTGTGGCAAAATTGCAAAAATGTTTATAATAAAAAGTGTGGAAACATTTGTGACACATATAAGTGTAGCTTTATTGTAATTGTATACACTAATATATGTGGATTATTTTTTTAAATATTTGTGACACCTATAAATGTAGCAAAATTATTATCCATATATAAATAAATAAAAAATTTAAAAAAAATCCACAGTAGACCATACCGTGGCAAAATAAGTACGGAGAATAGAACTGCTTTTTATAGTGATTAACTCATTATTGCTATATTTAAATTGAATTTTAAAATAAAATTTATAATTGCATTCATGATTCATGATAAATGTCTTATACGGAGTATATAAGTTAAAATGAATCAATTAAGGAAAGAATATCATGAGTAACTATCTTAAATATGGAAATAATGAGTTAATAAATGGTATTTAAATTCTATCTAGTTGACATTGTTTAACAAAACCCAAGTTTTCATATATTATTTACTAGCTCTATATATGTTTTTGGCTAATAATACAATACACTCACAGGGTTTTCACTATATACTTTTGCTATGTAACTCTATAAACCTAATGAATCGTAAGCTAACAACCGGGCTTGAGCCATTCTATAAGCTAATAATTAAAACTTCACATATTTCAAAGTAAAGAGCACAAGTCAAGCACAAATTAAGGTTGACCACGTTTAACAGCTTAAGACTTAAGTACATAATAATATATAAAAAAAGATCGAGAAATAATACAGAAAGTTACACATTTGAAACTCTCTAGTGGTCATTTCTTTAGTGATTTTTACTTACACTGGTTTCATAAATGGTGAACGTTATACAGGTTTTTTAATTGAAGAGGAGGTACGCAATCCAAATAAAAAGTGGTGCAATACATTGTAATTAAGCAAGAATGGTAGAAGTGTGAACGTGACAAGAGTCCAGTTTTAGAGGATGAGGTGCTAGCTTTTTTGGAAAGTATAAATATCGACGTCTGTCTTTCCTATATTTAAAACGTGGACACTCATGTCTGATAACGTATATAACTTTTAAATATATTACTCGTATATCCTAAAGTATGTAATATTTCTTTTGCACACGCGCATCATCATCATCATCATCTCTACTTACAATAATTTACCACCGACTGAGCACCAGAAAAACAAAACACACACATGCAAATTCATCTTTAACCACAATGGCAAAAGAAAAATCCCTTATTAACAAAATCATAATCTCATACACATACATTTTCATATGGATCACATTAAGCTTCACAGTTATCATTTACAACAAATACATTCTAAACAAACACATGTACAATTGGCCATACCCTGTTTCACTCACAATGATTCACATGTTGTTTTGTTCTTTGTTAGCTTACGTTTTTATTAATGTTGTTAAGTTAGTTGCGCCTGTTCAAATGACACGTGATGTTTATTTAAAATCTGTTGTGCCTATTGGTTTTTTATATTCTGTTAGTCTATGGTTATCGAATTCGGCTTATATTTATTTATCTGTTTCGTTTATACAAATGCTTAAAGCTTTAATGCCTGTTTCTGTTTATTTATTGGGAGTATTGTTTAAGAGGAATGTTTTTAAGAATAGGATTATGTGTAATATGTTGTTGATTTCGTTAGGTGTTGTGATAGCGGCCTATGGTGAGGCGAAATTTAGTACTTTAGGTGTTATGTTGCAGCTAGGTGCGGTTTTATTTAAGGCGACACGCTTGGTTTTGATTCAGATATTGATTGCTGACTAGTAAAGGGATTTGTTTTAATCCGATAACGAGTTTGTATTATGTCGCGCCTTGTTGTTTCGTGCTTTTGAGTGTGCCGTGTGTTGAGATTTATTAACATGTTAACCAATTAACACTACGAGTACGCAGCAGAATATGGATCTAGTTTGGCTATTAGAATTAACACAAATAATAAACACATAAAACAAATAAAAGGGACAAGAAAAATAAATCGAAAACTAACCCTTGTAGTCACCCGCAAATGAAACTAAGTAGCAAATAAATACTACATCTATGGTTGCTCACACAAACACGTCAACCAAGTATGCCCGGAATGCTAGCCGAGTATCACGTATCAACCAAAACACAATTCGAATACAAAAATTGTATACGTTCGAATTGTATAATAAAAGAAACAGTAACTAAATAACCAAAGAACTAAACTTCTTGTTATGTTTAGATACGTGGAAGAAAAAGTCAAACCAACACAACCTGTTGTACTCCGATTGGTAGACAAAGAAAGGAAAAAGCAATTTGTACGTGAGGTATAATTCTTTTGAGATTGTGACGTCTCTTATGAGCTGAGATAGGAGGTGTATATATAGTCTCTCATTCTCACTCATGATAAGGCTTAAAACACTTCATGATAAGCATAGAACTCTTTCTCTTTAAGCCTTATCACAACTCTCTCATTCCTTCTTATCTTTAATGAACCTAGACACTCCAAGATCCCTTCTAGATCCTTCATAAGCTGGCCACACTGGTTAGGACAAGTAAGGCATCTTGTCTAGTTCATTTCATGTCTTTTTGGTATACGCGAAGAATTTAACATACTCTAAGTGTTTAACGTGTGTGCCCCCAATAGGCTCACACACCTCTAGTCGTATTTAAGCTATTCCAACTTCCATATTCCAACAGCTCCCACTTGGGAGTTGGAGTAGCAGATAGCACAAATACCAACGACGGAAACGTCTAGCAACGCTCTCACTCGCTATTAAACTAAAGGTGTCTGAGATATAGTTTCATAAATCATTCTCAGTAGCATGGTCATTTATGTCTTGCTTTTATCATCTTTTGTTATAGATACCGTTAAACCATGGATATGGATCCTAACTCATTCCATATAGTTTAACCATTTAGATTCTCGTTATAGAATTTAATTCAGATATACCAAATGTAATCAAGAATCATCTTGCATTACCCTTTGGGTTCGGCCGAACAATTATCTGATTAATTCTGGAGAGGGCCCATGGTATCTTTCTGCACATATCAAGTGGAGTAACAAATCCTTTGTTGACTACAAGTGTTGTGGATGCTGCTTCACATCACTCCGAAAAATAGCTTTTATAACTACCTTATTCAGGACAGCGTTTGGTATATAATTACAAAAGTGATATCCACACATAACAGAACTTGCTTGTATCTCAAGTCTAAGGATGACTTAACAAACCATTTCAACTTTTTACTCATGACAAGGATCCAAAAGTAAATGTTTGAAAGTTGGGGTATCCAATATGCATCCCTTGTGAATACATATGAGTTTGGCTGGAACAGTCCACATTCTCATAGAATATAACCAACACTCACATTTGCCTTGCATAACAATATTCCCATATTGTTAACCGACAATGGACATATTTAGAATGATGAATCATTTCATGGATTAAACATGCAAATATGGAATAACAGATTATATAAATAAAATAACAAATACCTCGTATCTTTATTTATCAGAAAATAAAAACTGTCTTACAATTCCAAATTATTCAAATACTAATTAAACACACAGATTTACATGAGACTACTAGCTGGTATCAAACCAATATTCCAAGTCAATTCAGAATGCTTAGGATATGCTAAAGCCTTCGTAAATGGGTCAGCTAGATTGTCATCTGTGTGAACTTTTAATATCTTCACGTCACCCATCTCAATGGTCTCTCGAAGATAATGAACTTTTACACGGTAATGTCTAGCACCCTTGGTGAGTCCACTTTCATTTGCTATAGTAATGGCTCCAGTATTATCACAATACATATCTATGGGTTCTTCAATTGTGGGAACAATGCCAAGCCCAGAAATGAATTTTCGAATCCATACAGCCTCTTTAGATGCATCATAAGCAGCTATATACTCAGCTTCTGTAGATGAAGTAGCATAAATACTTTGCTTCGTGCTTTTCCAGTCAACAGCACCTCCATTTAAAACGAATACATATCCAGTCTGAGATTTTAGGTCATCAGCATCTGTCAGATATCCAGCATCAGTGTAGCAAGAAACCCTGAGCTCTCGTTTCATATCACCTCCGTAAACCAGAAACATATCCTTAGTATTGCGTAAATACTTAAGAATATTCTTAACAGCAGTCCAGTGAAGATCCCCTAGATTCTGTTGAAATCGGCTTGTTATGTTCTGAGAGAACACAACATCAGGACGAGTACATCTCACAGCATACATAATTGATCCTATAGCCGAGGCATAAGGAACTCTTTGCATGCGCTCTTTTTCAGCAGGTGTCTCAGCACCTTGTGATTTACTCAATTTAAGCTTTTCTTGCATTGGGATAGTTCCTCGTTTGGAGTTCTCCATGAAATATTTCTTCAATATTTTCTCAATGTAAGCACTTTGACATAAACCAATTAACCGTCTTGATCTATCTCTATAGATCTTGATTCCAAGAATATATGCTGCTTCTCCTAGATCTTTCATGGCAAAACATTTTCCAAGATAGGATTTTACATCTTGTAACATTGGAATATTGTTTCCCATGAGTAATATGTCATCAACATATAGAATTAGGAAAGTAACATAACTCCCACTAGCTTTCTTATATACACATCGCTCATCTTGATTTTGAGTGAAACCGAATTTCTTAATCTCATCATCAAAACGTTTATTCCATTGCCTAGATGCTTGCTTAAGTCCATAAATGGAACGCTTGAGCTTGCATACTCGGTTAGGATATTTTAGATTAACAAAACCTTCAGGTTGCACCATATAGACTTCTTCAGAAAGATGTCCATTGAGGAAGGCGGTTTTGACATCCATTTGCCAAATCTCATAGTCATAGAATGCAGCTATGGCTATGAGAATCCTTATAGCTCTAATGTCTGCAACAGGAGAAAAGGTCTCTTCATAATCAACCCCGTAGGTTTGAGTGAAGCCCTTTGCTACGAGACGAGCTTTAAATGTGTGTACTGCACCATCCATGTCAGTCTTCTTTTTGAAGAGCCATTTGCTACCAACAGTTCTACCGTTAGGAGGAAGATCAACTAAGTCCCAGACTTCGTTGTCTTTCATGGATTGCATTTCCACATTCATTGCATCAAGCCATTTCTTGGATTCAGGATCCAACAATGCAGCTTTATAGTTATTGGGTTGACCAAGATCCCCCAATTCATGCTCCTCAGCATCGACGTATAAACACATTCGATCTGGGGCACGGCGTGTCCTAGCGGACTTACGAATGGGATTGATATCACTTTGAGGTTCATCAATTTCTTGATCATCCTCAACATGATTTAAGCTAGTGTCTACAGAAGGATTTGTATCTTCTTCTTGAATAATTTCAAGATCTTCTAGACTCCCACTTGCTTCATGATCCAAGAGATTTTTCTCAAAGAATTCAGCATTCCGAGCAACAATTACTTTGTTCTCAGATGGAAGATAGAAAAAATATCCCATTGTTTCATTTGGGTATCCTACGAAGATACACTTAATAGATATGGGTTCCAGTTTGTCAGGTTTGGTAAGTGTATCATGCTTAACAAGTGCCTCATAACCCCAGACTTTTAAGTAAGACAACTTAGGGGCTTGCCCATGCCATACTTTGTATGGTGTCTTATCAATCTTCTTAGTTGGAACCATGTTGAGAATGCGTGCAGCAGACTCAAGGGCATAATCCCAAAAGGACTTTGGAAGAGTAGTTTGACTCATCATGGAGCGAACCATGTCTAGCAGTGTTCGATTTCTTCTCTCAGACACACCATTATGTTGTGGTGTGTAAGGAGGAGTGCGATGGGCAATAATCCCATGCTCCTTAAGATGATCCAAAAACTCTTGACTCATATATTCACCTCCACGATCAGAACGTAGTGACTTAATGGTCTTCCCGAGTTGGTTTTCTACTTCCTTTTGAAACACTTTAAATGTTTCAAACACTTCATGTTTATGTTTCAGCAGGTAAACATAACCATACCGACTATAGTCGTCAGTAAAAGTGACGAAGTAACTTGCTCCTTGTCTTGACACAGTTCTAAATGGGCCACATACATCGGTGTGTATTAGTCCAAGTAGATCCTTAGCCCTTTCCACTTGATAAGAATAGGGTTTTCTTGCCATCTTACCAGACATGCATGAAACACACTTTTCAAATGACTTGATTTCAGTTGAGTTGAGAAGTCCATCATGTTGCAACTTCTCCATGCGTTTCTTGCTAATGTGTCCAAGACGACAATGCCACAAGAGAGTAGATTCCAATGTCAAATTGGCTCTTTTATTGCTAACAGCAAACATAGAACTATCATTTGTTTCAGAACAAGACATATCAATTTCAAAAATACCATCCCTTGGGATAACACTAAAATAAACCACATTATTACTAGAAACTGAAATTGTATTATTCAATTCAAAACGATTAACAAAACCATCGTCAAACAAACGTGAAACTGAAATAATTCCTCTAGTAATAGAGGGAGCATAATGACAATTGTTTAAAACAACTACTAATCCACTAGGGAGACATAAATGATAACTTCCAATAGCTTCAACTTCTGCCCGTTGACCATTGCCCACGTACAGACTTAAAGCTCCTGGCTTCAGCTTCCTACTTCCCCTGAGACCCGGAGTAGTATTACAGATGTGAGTACCACAACCCGTGTCATAAACCCAAGATTTAATAGGAAAAGAATAGAGTTCTATGGTGAAAATACCTGAAGTGCTAGCTCCTTGAGATAGCTTCTTCTTTTTCATCAACTCGGCGAGATACACGGGACAGTTCCTTCTCCAATGACCTATTTCACCACATTGGTGACAGGTCGCGTCCTTTGCAGGGTTATCCTTCTTGGGTGGTGGAGTTTTCTTGGGCTTGGAAGCATAAGATGGTTTATGCTCGGGAACATAAGCCAACTTGTACTTTCCGTTCCCTTGATTCCCCTTAGCAGCCTTGAATGGTTTTTTACCTTGGTTTTTCTGGACCTTTCCTGCACGTATAGTATGAAGTGCAGGTGTAGCATCTTTCTTGGGTAGCGTCTGCTCATGTTGTTTAAGCATAGCATGTAATTCATTCACAGTCTTCCCCATGCTGTGCATATTATAGTTCTGCACAAAGCTGTCATACTCCTTAGAGAGTCCAATCAAGATTAGGCTTACTCCAAGGTTCAAAGTGACGGGATGACCGAGACGCTCCAAGTTGTCAATGTAGCTCTTCATCTTTAGAACATATGAGCTTACAGATTGACCTTCTTCTTGTTTGCACGAGCGAAATTCCCTCGCGGTTTGAAGAAGTTCCTGTTCTGCCTGTTGAGCAAACATAGTTTTTAACTCCTGTAACATGTCATATGCACCAAGGTGAGTTAGATTCCGTTGGATTTCTAAGTCCATGGTCATAAGCATGAAGGCAGCAATGTCCTTTGATCCCTTGACCCAAGCAGTGTGAGCTGCCAAAGCCTCAGGAGGGACCGGGTGTCCAGGAGTTGCAACAGGTGCAGCAGGAATAGGATGCTCCAAGTAATTTTCCTTATCTTCAGCTGACAGGATAATGCGAAGCTGGCGATACCAGTCAATGAAGTTAGGTCCAGTGAGTTTTTGTTTCTCAAAGAAACTCCTGAGTACCGAATTGTTTCCGACTGAGGTAGTCATCTACAATTAAAAAGTTCAAATAATTAGTATTTTCAATAATTTAATTCTTAATAGAATTAACTACCCAATTAATTACTAATTAAGACTAAGATCCAACTTGACCTCCCACTTATTACCAAAGGTCTGACCAATGAGTAAACAAGTGGGGCAAGAGGTAAGCGACGAGCGTTAATTGCATGAAATGCAACTCTTAGATTTATGAGACTGATCAAGACATTAGTAGACAAGTAGTAATGTCATGAGCATGTTTAGTCTCATCTTATGCCTCGGGTCCAAGGTCTGACCAAGCATACTCGAAATAAGTCAACCAAGAAAGAACGTGCAAATATCACCAAAGGTCTGACCAATGAGCAAAATCTGCCATAGGTTTGGAATGGCCCTAAGGTCTGACCAAAGAGGTCAAGCCAAAAGCACGTGTTCTTGGTTGGCTGGCATAGACTTAAAATTTACACATAGGGTATACACATAAATGTGGTAAAATCGTGTACAAAGAAGCATGCAAAACAACTTTGTAACACTTTATTTAAAAACTTTTAGTAATGACACTGTAGTGATCATCATGGTTCACGGTAGCTCCAATCGAACTCGCAAGGAAGCGGAGGACCAAGTCAGCGCGAAGCAATGACCGGAAATCCTTTAGGTGTGACTGTACGCACCGCCTTATACCCCCTTATAGTTTGTTCTAGTGGGTGAGCCGTACTTCCCAAGTGTCCATAGCGTCCAGTTTTTAATTTCATGAAAAACTTGTTTCAATAATTTTAGGTCACTTAATTTTACAAGAACGAATTTTCCACGAATCAAATAGCAGGTCACGATTGAGCATGATATTTAGGCGTGTAAATTAAGACCCGTTTTAATGTCATGGTTTCACATATGTATTATTCCATATTGCATGCAATTAGGTGTGTAAAACATATAATAATTATGCACATAAGGAATCACAAACATAAACAAAGACATTAATTAAACACATAAAATCCGAGTTCTCTCGCGAGTCTTCCCCAAAAGGAGAACCATAAGACCCTCACTAGGTTTTCATCAAGTGCCTAGATCGCCACATGCATCAAAAAAATTGATTGCGTAGGTCTTATAGCCGGAATTCACACATAAAATAACATGGCAAACTTATTAACTATTAATTTGCTATTTTATGTATCTAATTAACCGTTAATTAATTTGTTTGTGTCTTGTTATTTTTTATTAATTAATGACAAGTATTGCATTGTAGTTGTCAAAATAAAAATAAAACAAATAACTAAATTAGATTTCATGCAGCCTTTTCACGTGTTTATTAAATTTGTGTAACCCATAATACACCAAACGAGTTGTCTCTGATACCACTGTTGGGATTTATTAACATGTTAACCAATTAACACTACGAGTACGCAGCGGAATATGGATCTAGTTTGGCTATTAGAATTAACACAAATAATAAACACATAAAACAAATAAAAGGGACAAGAAAAATAAATCGAAAACTAACCCTTGTAGTCACCCGCAAATGAAACTAAGTAGCAAATAAATACTACCTCTATGGTTGCTCACACAAACACGTCAACCAAGTATGCCCGGAATGCTAGCCGAGTATCACGTATCAACCAAAACACAATTCGAATACAAAAATTGTATACGTTCGAATTGTATAATAAAAGAAACAGTAACTAAATAACCAAAGAACTAAACTTCTTGTTATGTTTAGATACGTGGAAGAAAAAGTCAAACCAACACAACCTGTTGTACTCCGATTGGTAGACAAAGAAAGGAAAAAGCAATTTGTACGTGAGGTATAATTCTTTTGAGATTGTGACGTCTCTTATGAGCTGAGATAGGAGGTGTATATATAGTCTCTCATTCTCACTCATGATAAGGCTTAAAACACTTCATGATAAGCATAGAACTCTTTCTCTTTAAGCCTTATCACAACTCTCTCATTCCTTCTTATCTTTAATGAACCTAGACACTCCAAGATCCCTTCTAGATCCTTCATAAGCTGGCCACACTGGTTAGGACAAGTAAGGCATCTTGTCTAGTTCATTTCATGTCTTTTTGGTATACGCGAAGAATTTAACATACTCTAAGTGTTTAACGTGTGTGCCCCCAATAGGCTCACACACCTCTAGTCGTATTTAAGCTATTCCAACTTCCATATTCCAACACCGTGGTTGGTTGTTGAGTTGCCTAATAAGTTGAGAGAGGATTCGAGTTTTAGATTTGATTATTTTGTGTTTTGGATGAACTCGCTTGGTGCATTTTCTTTGAATCTTGCGTTTTTGCTTGTTGGGAAGACGTCTGCTTTGACTATGAATGTGGCAGGGGTCGTGAAAGATTGGTTGTTGATTACGTTTTCGTGGTCTGTGATTAAGGATAATACTGTGACACCAATCAATTTGTTTGGCTATGGGATTGCGTTTTTAGGTGTTGGTCATTATAACTATGTGAAGTTGCAAGCGCTTAAGGCTAAAGAAGCCGAAAAGAAGGTTGCTCAAGTTGGCGATGAATCGGGGAAGTTGTTGGATGATAAAGATGAAAAGTTAGCCATGAAGATCGAATCGGATGAATAATAACCTCCAATCTGGGAAGTGTAAATACTTGATAGTTTATAGCATGTAGGTTTGTTTTATTGTTTATGTTCATCCTTATTACATTATGTTATTGAATATAATTTTCAAGACTTGTTTGTGATGTACATCTACAAATTGGGTACATGACATGTCGTGATATAATGTGTTTTTTTATCTTGTTTGTGACATGGATATTTAGAATTTCATAATTTTAGCTTATTTTTATCGCTTATAAAAGCACTTAGCAATCCAAGCACTTCAAAAGTGCTTATTTCACTTAAAAAACACATTTAGCTAGTAAGCTCAAAAAATGTAAAATAAAAAGCATCCTCATATGGTGAAATATAAGTTCTTTGTGGTTGTGGGAATGTCGTTCGTACGGGAATGAGTATTGTTGTTGTGGTAATGTAAAGATTGAAGAAAATTTGTTAATTTGTTATATGCTGTATATATACAAAAAGCATAAAAGCAACACTAGACATAGATATACAACAATAGGATTGATGTTCTTATTGGTTTTAGGCTATGCACAATGAAGATCTCAGGTGACCTTCATTTTGCTTGTTATATCAGTTTTTTCTCTTCGACGACCTTCAGACAACCTAATACCCACAACAGCGACCTTCTTATTTATTTTTTTTTTATTTTTTTTAATTCAAAATTTTTTTACTTATAAATACCCCTTCATTCATTCATCTTTAAACACAAACTCATAATTTCTTATCCCAGATCTAAAAAATGTCTCAAGAAAACACTCCCGGAAACAATCCCCCGAACTTGAAGAAACGGTTAATACTTCACCCTCAGATATCATTCCGTCATTTCCAACGGAAGATGATGAATATGAACCGATTGAGGAACCAGTTGGCAATCCGTTTCTTACTGTGGAAGAGGAACGTCAATTTCTTCTAGATGAAGAAGCATTGAGAGAAATTGAAGAAGAAGAAGCAATGGAAGAGAAAGCTCGTAAGGAGCGGGAAGAGGAACGCCGACTTGAAGAAGCGTATAAAGAAGAAGAGGATTTCAGGGAGTTTTCTGCTTACGACGATGGTTATTACACAGATTAATCTCTGAAAGTTGAATAACTCATCAAGCTGATGAACTTACGTGTTTTAATTTCCGTATCGTAATTTGTATTTTCATTTCAATGTTGTAATCTACTTTGTTTATGTAAAGAATAAAAGTTCGTATTCGAATTTCCATTCAGTTAAATAAAAATAGATATTACAATACGAAATTTTAAAAAACAATACGAAATACAAATAATACAACACTTCTAGTTATTCTGAACATGCATCCAAGCAAATTTGGAATTCATTTGTTGTTCTGCTTTTCCCGCCTTCCTAAACAAAGCATTATGCATCTCGTAATCGTTCTCGGATTGTTGTTCCAAAAAAGTATCGATCAAAGCACGTTTCTCTTGTGTATGTCACTACATTCAGCGTATGCTTTTCTTAGATCGTCTTTAGCTATGCTAGCATTCTCATAAGCAACGGCTAAGTTCATCATGGCTAACTGACGAACTTCATCCTCTTCGATTTGTTGCTTAACCATAGCTTTGATTTCATCGATGGTGTATGGAAGCGACAAGCCATTTAGAAAAGATGATGAAAGTGTGTATAAATTGTATATTAAATGATAAGTTAAATGAGGTATTTCTAGTGTAAAGGGTATAAATTTTTTAAAGTATTTTTTATTTTTATTTTTTATATATTTTTTTGATACTTTCAAACCAAACGGTATAAATTTGAAAACTATACACACAAAACAAGCTCAACTATTCGGTCGAATTTTTGACCGTGGATTGCATTTTTTTGCTCGGCGACCGACGGTGACCTTGGGCTTGCAACGGGACGACCTCATACGACCGATCGGTCGATCGACCTTAACCTCAACCATTGTGCATAGCGTTATAGACACTTCATGTTGACCTTTAGATATGAAGAACTGAAGAACTATACTGCTTATTAATATCGTAATGGACTAGTTCCAGGCCCAATGCAATTATTTTTCAGTAAAGGGTTTACCTGGTAAATGCACCAATTGATGCATTAACAAAGTAAATGAAAAAAATAAAAAATTAATACGAATCAAATGAAAATATGTTTTAAAGAAACAATTTGTAACTTACCTAAAATTACGAGTATAGAATCAGAGCTTTGTCGATTAATGGGTAAGATTCTTATCAAAATTGGAAGAAATAATTAGGGATAATAACAAAAAAATGCATCTAATTTGTCAATTTTTGTTATTCTGTGTAGATTTTTTATCTTTTGCTGTTAAAACACAAACCTTGAGAATTTTGACCATTGTGTGTATTTTCTTCATGCACAATGATCATTTTACCCTTCGAAATTTAGAGAACGTAAGGGTAGAATGATCAAAAAATACATACAAAGGTCAAAATTTGAAAGGTTGTGTTTTAATAGCAAAAAATAAAGAAGACTACACAAAATAACAAAAATGGACAACTTAAATACATTTTTTTGTTATTATTCCAAAAGATTAACGTTCGGAGGATAAAAACTTTGTAGGTTAAGTGGATTCGAGTTATATCGATTCATATATTTTCAGGTTTAAGTCAAACGATTTAATTAATCATGTCAAAAAATGTAAATCTTTAAAAAAGATTAATCTGGACTTAGAATTTTAATATCTAGTTGTGTTCTTAAAAAAAAGTTTAACTCGTTAGAAATAGGTTGGGAAAGTCAACCTACAAGCTATCATTGTTGATCCATCGACAAACTTAACCCATTTCACCTTTAGCACAAACTAAATGTCTTTCCCCATTTCAAGTTCGTGATGTGTTTGTATCGTGTGTTAGAAATTGACTCTTCGTATGTTATTTCTTTTGTTTTGAACTAAATTGCATGATTACTCGCGCATAGCGACGACAATGTATAGTAACGTCATTCAGAAATTTACCACAAAGATGTCTCAGTGGAAAGCTCGATTGTTATCAGTAGGTGGGCGTCTCTCGTTAATTAAGTTAGTAGTAGGTAATCTTCCAACTTATTATATGTCTTTGTATTTGATGCCCACGATCGTGCAGAAAAGCCTAGAGTCCATGCGTAGTAAGTTTTTCATAGGAGGTAACTCGGATGAAAATAAAAAATGTAACTTGGGTAAAATGGAGTACATGCTTAGCTAGTAAGGCTATGGGTGGGCTTGGCATTGGGAGTATTTATGCTTTACACGTCTCCCTCTTGTTTAAGTGTGGATTTGGAGATTTCGATGTCATCCTAATGACCTTTGGGCTAAGGTGATTAAAGGTATTTGTAAGAAGGTATCAATTTCAGAGTATAAACAACCACACAGTAGAGCAATAGTCGGCGGGATTAATCCTAGCCGAATGTTTATTAATAAATATTGGGTTCAATACACAAATGTTTGTCTTGTGAGATAAAGAACTCACTAAGGAACCATAAACGATTACAAGATAAAAAGATGATCAAGATATCAGTGAAAAAGAGATGGTGGCTGTAGAGTGATTAGGTTTTTTGTTATCCCCTAATGACAGGATAATGGGGCGATATATAGCCAAAAATGTATCACTTTAGCCCTTGGTCTTCTATCAACTTTACACTCAGCATACACCTTTCCTCTTCAGCTAAAAGCAACTTTCATTTGCCCAGAATAAGTCCCTTAACTTTATTCACTACAAAATAAGACAAAACACTAGAAAAGATAATAAGCACTAGATAAGCTGCAAACAGATTAGAGATATATTAGAACTACTTATTTGAACATTCCCCCTTAATCTGTTTGCCAAAGATGTCAAACATTTTTAGTTTGTCACACAAATATTTATGTTGATAAACTGGCAAATGTTTTGTTAAAATGTCTGCAATCTGTTCCTGAGAACTAATCTTTTTAGTACTCAGAATTCCTTTTGCAATTTTCTCTCTGATAAAATGTACATCAATTTCAAAGTGTTTAGACCTTTCATGGAAAACTGGATTAACAGTTAGCTGTAATGCAGACTTATTATCACAAAAAGGATTTACAAGAAGAGTAACATTTATATGCAAGTCTTCTAATAATTTTTGAATCCATATGATTTCACAGGCAGTAGAAGACATAGATCTGTATTCTGCTTCTGTTGAGGACTTAGAAAGAATATTTTGTTTTTTACTTTTCCATGAAACAAGACACTTATTGAAAAAGATACAGTAACCAGTGACAGATTTTCTGGTTTTTAAACATTTAGCCCAATCTGCATCACTGTATCCTTCTAACAAATTATCATTAACAGTTAACTATACCTTATACCTTTACCTGGAGCACCTTTAAGATATCTTAAAATATTAAGAGCAGAAGCCAAATGAGACTTTAAAGGTGAATGCATATATTGAGCAAGACAATGAGCAGAATATGCAATATCAGGTCTGGTATGAGTCAGGTATATAAGCTTTCCAAGAAGTTTTTGATATCCAGTAACATTTTCTAACAAGGGATCATCATTAGTAGGTTTGAAGGAAAGAACATAATTAGGTTCCATGGGAGTAGACACAGGTTTACAACCAAGTAAACCAAACTCTTTAAGAAGTTCAAGACAATACTTTCTTTGAGAAAGACAAATATCATTATCAGTTTTAATAACTTCAATTCCCAAAAAATATTTGAGTAATCCCAAGTCTTTTATGTGAAATTTAGTATTAAGGAAAGCTTTAAACTTATCAATATCATCAATACAATTTCCAGTAAGCACAATATCATCAACATAGACAAGAAGAGCAGTAAACTTGTTATTTTTAGTTTTGGTAAACAAAGAATGATCATTAACAGATTGAACAAAACCATGTTCTTTAAGAACACTGATAAAGCTCAGAATGAGCATGTTTTTAGTTGCGTTATCATTAGTTTTGTGCATCATATTTGGTTATATTTGTATATATTTGTTACTTAATCATGAAAGAGTGTATATGCAAGTAAATGTAGCCAAGTACAGGAAAAGATGATGAAAGGACGAAGAATTGGAGTGATTATGCACATTTGGAAGATTCTCGAAATGGAGACAAGAAAGAAACCACACATGGACTCAAGGACTTGATAGTGACAAGATTTCTATGTTCATATATCAAGAAAATATCAAGTTATATGGAAGAAATCAGCACTTAAATGAAGGATAAAACATGCAACAAGAAAAGTCAAGGAAAAGTAAAAAATGTGAGTACAGGACGGGTCCAACCGATCGGATGCAACCCGCAACTGATTCGGTTGGGATGTGCCAAAGTGAGCAACCGATTGGATGGTCATTGATCCGATCGGATGGGAAGAGCTGTAGTTACCATTTCACATTAAATGAAGGTTTTACTTCCCATTAATCATTGGAGTCCGATCATTTCTTGATATCAACTCTGGAGGGACGTTTTGGCTTAAAGAATAAGTGTCCTTACACTATATAATGGACCCTATGCATGTATTTTAAGTGTGACACCCCAAATTAGTAAAAGGCTTACACCAAAGTCCTTACTATCTTATTATTATTGCCCGAAAGTCTAGTATTGCTGTAGAAACGTCCAGGAGACATTGAGTTTGAGTCTCAATAGTTTGGTTTAAGTTTGGAGTTGTTTACTTGTCATAGTAGGCGATTGGAGGAGTGTGGTTGCTATAGTTCCACGATTCTAGTTCTTGTAATCCTAAGCTAGGTATATCTTGTTTATTTACAATGAACTACTTTTACTTTGAGTTTAATGAAAGTATTCTTTGTTACTTGTGTTTGATTATGATTGTTATGGAGTAATTTTTGGTATACTTGTGTGTATGATGTAACTATTGTTGGAGTATTCTTATCTAAAAAGTGATGCATGAAAACATTTCTTGTTTTATGAGTTTGTTGGAATAATATCTAATCTTGCTTAATTTGTTGGTAAAAACACTTTAAAGAATAAAAAGGCCGAAAGGATTTTCTTTATGTTTTTATTCCAAAACGTTAGTGCACAAATTAGTATGGGATATCTTAAACTTGTTTTACGAGCTGAAACAATAATTTTTATTCTTCCTTAGCTTTTAAACCTCTTTGAAACCAGAACCGATAAGTAAAACTGAAATCCGATACGGATTTCCAAATATGATGTATATGCTGTAACACCCGGTAAATTTTCTAAACCTATTTTACGAGTCAAAACACTTGCTTCTCATTTTCTTTAGCTTTTGAACTTGTTTGGGTTTGAAAAACTATGAATATCTTATTTAACGTGAGCGTTATTCCCTTATCGAGCTGGCACAACCTAGAAAGCTCAAAACGTATCGTATTTTTCCAAATATATTGATTTCTTGAAAGTATTGCATATTTATACTCGTTTTCATTGGAAAAATTATTTCGTGAACGATGGCTCAAGTTTCGTTGATTTTTGAGTCCGTTTGGTATGTCGAATGGGTCCCGCGGTGTTTATTGCAAAAGTTTAGCCAAAATGGCAGAAATAGTCCCTCCGCCCCATATTTTTATTTCACACCCCTCACTCTCATATTCACACTTCTAGTCCCTCCCTAAAAATATTTAAACCACCAAAAATAATATTAAATTCATTAACACTCACTCAATACTCTCTCTCTCCCTCTCTCTCTACACCCTCGCCGGCGACACCATCTTCTCCAGCCAAGCTCCGGCGACCACCGTGCCGGAATATTTTCCGGTGAACCTTTTTCTTAGCCGATTCGATAGATCGGTTTACCCACATCATTTCTGGAGCGTTTGAGCTCTTGGCTCCCACCGCAACACCACCCACGCGCCACCGCCACCTTCTGCTGCATCACCGCTGCCACCACAGACTTCCCCCTTCCCTTTTCTCGACGATAACACCACTCACGTGCCTCCCCACCTCGTTTTTATTTAACTTTTTCGAAACCCTGATTTGATAAATATTTATTAAAACCAATTTACATACAAATCTTTTTATAAAAATGTTTTAAAAACATTAAAATCGTGTGGATCTCGTGTTTTGACCGCGTCTCAGTCGCGACTCGGTCTCGAGTCGGTGACTCGCCGAGTCAACTCGCGTTGACTCGGGCGAGTTAGCTCGTTTTATTTATTTATTTCTTTTATTTTCTTTACCTCTCGATGCGGTTGTAGTTGTTTGGTTTGGTCTCGGGTTTGTTTGAGGTCTAGACAGCCGACGTACGGCGAAGCCGAGCCGTGACTCGTGGTGAGTCACGACGAGGAGAGGTATGGTTTAGGTTAGGGTTTGGTTTGGATTGTGTTTGGATGGATTTGGATTCGAAGGTGTTGGATTTGCGTTGGTCCGATTAGGGTTAGGACTCGGATTGATTGGATTTGGGTTGGTTGCGGATTGGATATTGGATTTGTTTATGTTTGATTTGTGTTTGGTCCGAGTAGGGTTAGGATTAGGATGTGTTTGGTTATGTTTATGTTCGGATTGGATTGGGATGAGTGTTTGGTTAAGCCGAGAGCCACTTAGGCTCGAGGTAAGTCGAGCCGTGACTCACGGGAGTCACGACGATGTTTATTCGTTTATTTATTTCATTTATTTATGTAACTAGTTTATTGACCCGTGAAATTCACGGGATTAAATTGAAAACCATGAAATAATAGTTTTGTTATTATTATGAAAAGAGATATGTTAAATAAGCGTGACATCATGCGTATAAATGAGATATTAGATGTATGATTAGATAATAGTCATGTTACATAAAAATAAAATAAAGTTTAAAAACGATACAAATGACATAAAATATTTTTTAGTATGTATATGTACTTTTGACAACATTTTCCATAGAAAAAGAGTAACATAATTTAACAACAAAATAAATAAAATATGTAATAAACAAACAGAAAATATTTTATGGCATTTAACAAAACCTTAATAAAAAATACTTTTTAATATTAAAACTTGTAAAATATAGTATATAATTTCATAAGCTATAATATGTGTGTATGAATAAAGAAAAAAGACATAGTTTACACAAAGAAAAAAAAATGTAAACACACAATTTTAAAACGCAAATAAAAAAATACACTCCCTAAATTGATGGAGAAAAAAAGGGGGTTATATTATCTGTATGGAAATGAGTTTTATATTAACACACACATACGCATAAAAGTTTAATTAACCACACAATTTAATCATCATGATCTTTATTTACAAAAACCGATCAAATTCCAACCATAAAAACACTTAATCAAATCTAAAGAGAAACGACGGTAAACTTATTTCATAAAAAAACCCACCCCCGCTTCCCCCTATCTAAATCTAACTAACAACTATTGTTGTATAGTTTATTCAATCATGAATTGACGGGGTTAAATGAAAAAAATGTGAAATAAGAGTTTTCACTTTATTATAAAAAGTAATATGTTTATATAAGCGATCGATTGTTGAGATTATGTGAATAAATGATATGTTATATCGGAGTTGTTAAATTACAGTATAGATAGTATATTTGGTCAATTCAACCTTACAAATTTCATCACATGATACAAAATCATAATTAGTCATTTATAGCAACAACTTAATTCTAATTCACTTATCTCAATTGCAGTATGAATAATCTATGCACAAATTAACATACACAGAAGGTCGTTGCAATGTTCTTATCAACTATTTAAAAGATCAAAAGGCACATAACCCTTTTGAAATGAGAATTAATTTGCGCACTTCACTTTTGATTGGAACACTCCAATTACTGCTGCTTTGAATATTTATACAGTGAGTGCAAATAAAAAAGAGAAGTGTGCAAATCACCTCCCATTTGAAACATATCCTGCATCGTTGAATATTTATCATAATGGATAAAATACATGACGGCTGTCTTGAGTAAAGAAATGATTTGTTGAATATTTATAATAATGTAAGTAAAGATACTATATGTGAAGTATATGAATTCAATTGTTATTTATAAGGAATCTAACAATATTTATTACGTGATTTAGAAGAATGAAAAGGTTGCAACGATTAGTTGAAATCACATTGTGTATTTGTTTACTCAAAATTGTTTATAAATCACTTGAAAGTGATGTTCTAAATTTGGCAACAACCAGAACAGTTATTTATTTATTTATTTTTTATTTATGGATTTTGTTAACAACAACCCATGGGGTTGTGTTTAAACATAACTTAATTAAAAATTTTGCATTAAATGAACACTAAACTCTCCATGTTTAACAATCACGACTCAACATCACATTCCATGATTGGATTTGGGTTGGTTGCGGATTGGATATTGGATTTGTTTATGTTTGATTTGTGTTTGGTCCGAGTAGGGTTAGGATTAGGATGTGTTTGGTTATGTTTATGTTCGGATTGGATTGGGATGAGTGTTTGGTTAAGCCGAGAGCCACTTAGGCTCGAGGTAAGTCGAGCCGTGACTCACGGGAGTCACGACGATGTTTATTCGTTTATTTATTTCATTTATTTATGTAATGTTGAGTCGTGATTGTTTTAGTTTAGCCGTTTATTTATTTATATTGTCGTTGGTTATTGATATGGTGTTTCGGGCTTATAACTTGACATATGGGATATATATTTGATTTGGACTTGAATATTATTATTAAAACATTGCTTGGACATGGATTGGACGTATTGGATTTACGGTATTGGTTGATTGGACTATTATGGACCCTTTGGTACACGAGATAGAAGGATACGTTAGACTCGTAAGAGCTTAACCTATCTGGACCCGAACAATACAAAATGGTCGATAAAACTAAACAACTAATATATACGTGAATAATATGTCCAATTATATAGTATAACTTATAAAACTTAATGGTAATTGAACTATTCAAAAGAGTCGCATGACTTGGAAATGTCTTATAAGCGGGCACTTCATGCCGAAATTTCGTGAAATATTTTGTAAACTTAAATCATTTATGATTTAGTAAATGTCCTAAAACCTTTTTCGAAACTTTTATGTTTTAGCGGTTATAACATCTATTTTGGGAAAATGGGGAAAAGCCGAAACTACCTATTGATATTGTCTTTCTTGTTTACTTGTTTATTTTTCCCTTTTTCCTTGTTAGTGTTTCTCCTTTCTTGTCATATTCCCTTCTCTTCCCTCATCGTTCCTAGCGTGTTCATTCGCATTCGCCGACTTTTACCTTTTTACTTTCTCGTATCCACACGAGTCTTAAACTTTTCTTTTCTTTCAAACGCCATTGAAAACTAAACCTTTTTATACTAACACGAGTATTCAACGAACACTACTTCATAAATTACTTGAGTATTATTTCTAAGACATGTTACTTGTTAGGTTGTGCCGATCCAGTACCGTTATGCTTGTACTTTCTGAATGCTGTTATGCTCTACTACTTTGATGTCATTGTGCCATTACTACTTGATGCCAGTTGTGTATTTGTGATATCTTGCATTGCTGCATACTCAGGTGAGTTCATAGCCCCACTTTTTACTTGCTTAAACTGTTTTATAAGCTACTTGGGGTGAGATACATGCTACTGTTTTGACTATGATCACAATTGTTTGAAAACTATGCTTTCTGCTTTCTGAAACTTTATTTGAACTAGAACAACATTTATACTTTTCTGGTAGCAACTTTGCGAAACATCTGATAAGCACTAAGTACCGCCCTTGCCAAAAGCAAGTCCCTCGATCATGAACCATTAATCACCTGCGGGTGAGCGCGATTATAGTTTATAGGCCTATAGGATTTGACCATCCCGCCATGTTGACTAAGGTCGGTCAGCATGTGATGTACTATAATTGAGTTACCTAGGTATTTGGCAAGATACCTACTTTGGGGGCAACTATTATGATTATGAAATTCCGCGGTTACTGTCGACTTACGCCAGAGTTACTGGTGCCAATTAATGCTTTGAGTGTCATGAGCTTAGTGCAGTGGTAATATCTGAACTTTCGGGCATATAACAACGAAGCCCATTTTCTTGGAAACTTGAAATATTGTGAACAACTATTTTATTTAAACCTATGAATTCACTCAACCTTTGTGTTGACTTTTAGCATGTTTATCTCAGGTGTTAGATCTTTTCCACTGCATATATTACTTTTGGAGGAGCTTGGCGAAGGGCATGGCATGGTCATAGAAGACTCTAAAAACTGTTTGGGACCGCTTTAAATCCTTTTTAAACCTATATCTTCCGCACTATTTTTACATGATGTAATTTAAATATTTATTATTATGAATTTTCTTCTAAACCAGTTTAAGCAAAACCGTTCTTTGTACCTTGTGTTGTGACAACTATCGAATAACACCCCACAACTTGTATGCTTCCGCTAATCCGATTTTAGGGTGTTATAGTGTGTGATAAGCATCATATTTACTCATTAAATGGGATTTGAAACGATTTCATCACGAGAAAAGGCCGAAAGTATTCGTAGGAATTTATGAGATAAGAATTGCTTTTCAAACAACTAGGGTTTAATAGAATTGTCATAATAGTTAATAAGGCCGAATGGAGTTAACTAGGGGATTGAATTCTTAGTAATGATTCTTCATGATATAAACCATTGATTGTTAATCATTCATATAAAATTGTGCATCATTACAAGTTACACCAAACTTTGTAGAATACTCTATGCAATTGGTTAAGGAATTACACACAAGTATATGTTTTTGATTGATTGGATTCTATTTACTTTTTTTTGAATTTTCACCAAATTGGATTGACAACCCTTTTTGCAAAAGCTTGTTATACTAAATACAAATACCAAATCCCTTGGGACGATCTCGACTTACCCACCTTTACTATCCCGGACGATTATACTTGCTCGTATGTGTTGAATAGAGAACCGGATAAATCGTGTTTATAAATTTTAAAACTTGTACACTGTAGAGCACATCAAACACTAACAAGCTCTTCATTTCATTTTCTAGGTGCCTGCTTAAGACCATAAAGAGATTTTGTAAGTTTACAAACCATGTCTTTGTTTTGATCATTAGAAAAACCTTTTGGAATAGTCATATAGATATCCTCATCTAAATCTCCATAGAGATAAGCATTATTCACATCAAGTTGATAAAGAGGCCACTTATTTTTAACAGATAAAGCAATAAGCAATCTAACAGTGGACATTTTCACAACAGGAGTAAATATTTCATTATAATCTATACCCTCTCTTTGACTGCACCATTTAGCAACCAATCTAGCATTGTATATATCAATTTCTCCATTAGATTTATATTTAATCTTCCATATCCATTTATATCCAATAGGAGTTCTATTAGCAGGTAACTTAGTAATAACCCAAGATTTATTTATATTTAACGCTTCAATCTCAGAATTCATAGCATCTATCCAATTAGGATCAAGAATAGCTTCTTCATAACTAGTAGGTTCAACACTTTTATTAAGATTAGAAGCAAAACAGAAACTATCAGAATCCAGATTAGAGTAATTCACAACTCTTTCAACCCCATATTTAACTTTTCCTTCAACAATAAAATCATTAAGATTCTTAGGCAATCTAGTGGGTCTGGTTGACCTTCTTGTTGTAATGGCTGGCAAGCCTTCATGTTCAACATTAGACTCATCAGAGTCATGATCAGAAATAGTACCAACAGAATCTGTTTCAAATGAAACAGTGCCCTCAGGGTGTGTATTTTCTTCTATGGATGTTGCAACAGAATTACCATCTTCACTAGGAGAATTACTATCCTCACTAGGAAAATTCAATTCTGTGACATCATCATTGGAAGACACTCTCCCTTCATCATTGGGTCTTTTAGGGTTTGACACATCAAAAAAGTTTTTATGATTTAAATCATTTGACACTCCAGTTTCAAAAACTTGTTTTTGTAAATTGTTTTTCATTTTGAAAGGGAAAACAGTTTCATAAAATTTGACATCTCTTGAATAAAAAATATTTTTTGTTTCCAAACTTAAAAGTTTATAACCATTTTTTTTCATTAGAGTAACAAATAAAGACACACTTTTCAGACCTACTACTAAACTTATCAGAATTGTTAAGTATAGTAGCCTAACACAAACAACTAAAAACCCTAATATGAGATAGTGAAGGGTCATGCCCATACACAAAGAAGAAAGGAGACTTGCCAGACAACACATAAGAAGGTAACCTGTTAATAATATAGACAGCAGTAAGAACACATTCAGGCCACAAATAAAGAGGTAATTCCTCCTAAAACATAAGGGATCTAGCCACATAAAGAAGATGCCTATGTTTCCTTTCTGCAATTACAGTTTGTTGAGGTGTGTAAACACAAGAAGTTTGATGTATTATTCCTTTATTAAGAAAGAACTGATGAAGTCTATTATTAACAAACTCTGTTCCATTATCACTTCTAAACACTTTTATATTACATTCAAATTGATTAGAAATCATTTGAGAAAAATTAACAATGGAATCATAGACATCATATTTTCCTTTAAGCATATAAACCCAAGCAGCCCTTGAATAATCATCAACAATAGTTAAAAAATATTTGTAATCATATCTGCTAGTGACTTTATAAGGACCCCAAACATCTAAATGCTAAAGTTGACCAATTTTAGTAGACTTATGTTCACTTAAAGGAAATGGTTCCCTAGTCTGTTTAGCTTTATTACAAGTATCACAGAGATGATCAGAATTAGTTGGATTATCAAGCTTAAGACTGGGTTTAAGAATGTGTAAGACTTGGTCAGAGGGATGACCAAGTCTTTGATGCCAAAGAGTTCTAGACACATAGCAAGAAGAAATACAATTATTAGAAACAATCTTACATGCAGAATCAACATCAAACATATACAATCCATTGCATTGTTAACCAATCCCCACAGTCTTTTTTATTTGTAAATCCTAGTTATAACACTTAGATTTATCAAAACCAGCAAACAACTTACTGTCTCTAGCAATCTTATGAACAGACAATAGACTGACTGTGTACTCAGGAACAACTAAGACATCATACAAAGTAATATCATTATTGATTTTTAAATCACCAATTTTAGTAATCAGAGCCTGAGTACCATTTGGATGACCTACTGTAAGACCAAGATTGGAAATATCAACAACATTAACTAGAAATTTTGCAGATACAGTCATATGTTGGTTTGCTCCAAAATCAACAATCCAACCAAGACTAATATTCCCAATTAAAAAATTTGTATTTCCATTGAAATATTTTTTAAAATTCAGATTAAACTTAACACTTCCATTAAAAAAATTCCCAGAGAAACATTTACCTGCCATATTGGCATTAGCAGAAGATACAGAGTTATCATTAAGAAGACTCATAAGTCTGACCATCTGTTCATTAGACAAAGACACAGGAGAGTTGCTAGGTCTATTATCAGTAACATGATTAACATTATCAGCAGAAACACTATTACTAGTAACAGGCTTAACATTAGCATTAAAATTTCTTTTAACATAACCAGCAGGATAACCAACAAGTTCATAACATCTATCAACAATATGACCAATCTTATTACAATTAGTGCACTTAAGATTAGGATTAGGTCCTCTGTTGTTAGAATTATTACCAGAAGTAGAATTAGAACCTTTATTGTAATTTTTATTATTATTAAACCTTTTCTTATTATCAAAAAACTTTGATGCAAAAGCAGAAGCATTAGGTTTAACAGAACCTGTCCCAAAGGAATAATTCCTATGGGATTCTTCCCCTGAGACAACAGAAAAAGCAGTTTTAACATATGGTAAAGGATCTCTTGTTAAAATATTACTTCTGATAGACACATAGCTTTCATCTAGACCCATAAGAAATTGCATTAACCTGATAAGCTGATTATGATTTTCAAAATGTTTTGCAACATTACAAGTACATGCAGGTAAACTAATCATAGAATCAAATTATTTCCATAAAGGATTTAGATTGTTATAATAGTCAACAAGAGAGGATCCATTCTGACTCAAAGAATTAATGTTTTTATGTATTTTAAACACTGCAGAACCATCAACTTTATCATATGTGTCTTTCAAATCATTCCACATTTCATAAGCAGTCTTAGAATATATAGCACCAGCAAACAATTCTGGACTCAAAGAATTCAAAATCCAAGTAACAACAACAGAGTTACAAGTGTCCCATTGATTAGCAAGTCCAGGATTAGAATTATCTCTTTTACAAGTTCCATCTATAAATCCAAGTTTATTATGATTCCTTAAAGCAAACGTCATAGCAATACTCCATATTTTATAATTTTTAGTTCCAGTCAGTTTAATAGATAAAATAGGAGTACCACTAGTATCATTAGGATGAAAATACAAAGAATCACCAAAAGAAAGCTTTAAATCAGAAGAAGAACCAAATTTTAGTTTCTTTTTGTTTATTGTTATCTGTATTAGGATTAACATTATCACCAGCCATAATGAACACACAGAAAGAAACAAACTATAATAATCAAATAAAACAGACAAAGAAACAGATAATTAACAAATAACTCCAAACTCCTTCAATCACAAATAACCACCAATCCCAAATCAATCTCCAGAAACTATACTAACCTATCTCCGTCAATCTAAACAGAAATAAAGAAAAAAGATAAACTCACACCCAAGATACAACAAGTACCAAGTCTGAGGACTGGGGTAAACCAGAGCAGGTATTCGTACCACTCAAAAGGTGGCAGATCAAGATGTTAGTTTACCCGTTTGCACCCTCACAACTCAAATACTGTTAATCTTAAAGAAGAAGGATACTTACAGTGAAATAGCAGTGAAAAGAATATAGAACCAATTACAATATGCAATGAAGATAGGGTAGGAGAGAAGACTAACAGAACACGGGAGAGAACAGCGGAGAGAAAGAATAGAATCCAATGAAACCTTCACTTAGGGTTTCAGTTAGATCCAACACAAGAACACGCACCAGCCTAACACGAAACCTTCACTTAGGGTTTCGAATAGACTGAAACAGCAACACCCAAATCAACCAGCAACACCCAATCCACAGGTCGCCAAAACGTACCCCGAACAGAATTAGACCACCAGGACCTTTAAATCGACAAAACCCCTAAATAATGCAAATTAGGGTTTACGAAAAAAAGGTAAATCGAGCCTACAACTCTGGTACCATGTAAGAAGGTATCAATTTCAGAGTATAAACAACCACACAGTAGAGCAATAGTCGGTGGGATTAATCCTAGACGAATGTTTATTAATAAATATTGGGTTCAATACACAAATGTTTGTCTTGTGAGATAAAGAACTCACTAAGGAACCATAAACGATTACAAGATAAAAAGATGATCAAGATATCATTGAAAAAGAGATGGTGGCTGTAGAGTGATTAGGTTTTTTGTTATCCCCTAATGACAGGATAATGGGGCGATATATAGCCAAAAAAGTATCACTTTATGAGAGGAATTCGATACACTTAATAGGATGTAAGTCCTTTATAACGAGTGTATGAGATACTTTGAGTGAATATGATTAAGTATGCGGAATCTCTTAACCACACTTAGAAGGTTATTTATTATTGGAAATGGAACAGTGGTGGTTGTTGAATTTGATAATGAACAATGAAGTTTAATACCAAACGATTCAATATTATTGAGAATAATACGAGTGATCTTCACTATCACTAGGGTTACAAACCTTGAATCTCTATTACAAAGAAAACTAACTTTCTGTTATGAACAACTCAATGTATGTTTTCTTAGTATTCGACTAGTTACAAATTTAGCACTTGGTTAGTCTATTTTCAACACACTTGTAACTAACATAAGATCTTTCTTTTATACAACTAAGGAGATCTTTACAATAAATGATAAGTCTTGTCGAACTACTTGCTTTGCTTAAGTGTGTCAGTCCTTAAGATACAACTTGTATCTGTGTACACAAATTGTTGACTGAACATCTCTCAAAGATATTATCTACCGTATATCTTTGACTTTTATACACAAAATATCTTTGTATACTTATCCATACATCAGTAGAATACACGACACTTATCTCTTTAATAGCAGTATCTGATGCACTAGCAGTAGAATGCTTGCGGCAGCAGAATCTCTAACACTAGCAGTAGAATGAAATACACTAGCAGTAGAATGACACTTAGTATATTTCTTGAGCAGAACTAACCTTGTGGACGTTTAATTCCCAATACTAATCTTCATAACATTTAATTCCCAACACTTTAGCCCTTGGTCTTCTATCAACTTTACACTCAGCATACACCTTTCCTCTTCAGCTAAAAGCAACTTTCATTTGCCCAGAATAAGTCCTTTAACTTTATTCACTACAAAATAAGACAAAACACTAGAAAAGATAATAAGCACTAGATAAGCTACAAACAGATTAGAGATATATAAGAACTACTTATTTGAATAGTATTCATGGGCCTGATGGAGGTATTAGGAGTGGGAGGTTAGTAAAATGAATCAATGTTCTTGGAATGCTATTATTCATTCGGTTTCAATTGAAAGGCATTGATTTGTTTGCTGCTTGTAAGCAGTCTCTTGGAGACGGGAATTTCATCATGTTTTGGGATGAAACTTAGTGTGGGGATCATCCTCTAAAAGCGTTCTTCCCTAGTGTATATTCTTTGGATGGGGATAAAAGGTGCATGGTGACTGAACGGATTAACATTGGCGATTGGAATAATATTCTTATGTAACACCCCCAAAATTTGGTACAGCGGAAGACTAATCAAGCTTTCGGGGTGCTACGGGGATTGGTACATAACACAGGCATAAGAAAACGAAAATACGTTATCCGTTCAAATAAAAACATTTCAAGCCAAATATTTAGTGTTTATATTTATTTAAAAGTGCGGAAGTAAGCCCAAAAACATAAAGATAGGTCCCAATTAAATTATCACAGTCTGAAATTGATCCATAAACCGTGCCACTTGTCGAGCGCCTCCAAAAGTCAATAACAACCAGAGGAATCACACACCTGAGACATACATGCTAAAAGTGTCAACACAAAAGTTGGTGAGTTCATAGTTTTAGTGTAAAAGTAAAAATGGAAACCCTTTTTCAAGTAAAACCTCATGACACGTATATGCTAACCTAATCCTGTTACAAGTCCCGCTCACACAAAACTTGTAACATCTTAGGTCCACATATACGTTCATACTGATACATACTTATGTAGTAGTCAAGTGTGGAACACAAGTTTAAAATTTTGTTTTGACCGTTACATTCGGTCATGAACACGCATGGATTGACCGGTACATTCGGTCATGTATGTACATAGAAGTTGAGCCAGTTCATTCGGTCATGCAGGCATAAATGATTGAAGTACTTGTGTCCATGAGAAATAAGGTAAACACATAAAGCATTCGGGTAATCCAAATTAAGTATTTCAGCCAAACAGCAAAATTTGAGTAAACAATTCACTTATCCAAATAAACAAGCACTGAGTTTAGTTAAAAGCGAGCATGTATTCTCCCCCAAAACAGTTATAAAACAATTAAAATTAGGGGTCATGAACTCACCTCAGTCCAGCAATGCAATATCACC
This sequence comes from Artemisia tridentata subsp. tridentata, assembly GCA_021014915.2. Classification (NCBI taxonomy): domain Eukaryota; kingdom Viridiplantae; phylum Streptophyta; class Magnoliopsida; order Asterales; family Asteraceae; genus Artemisia; species Artemisia tridentata. The sequence continues at coordinate 66,238,092 of CP139508.1, read as the reverse complement.
ACAATATCAATGGGTAGAACAACACAATAAACCAAACAGTAGCACAACACAACAACTCAAGGGTAGTATAGCACAATGGAAACTATGACAACACGGCACAACCTAATAATATAAAACTGGTCTTAACGTATATCCCAAAAAGCGTAAACGTTTCCAAAAGTTAACTATTACCATTCCCAAGTATTATTCCAATTTTGCTATCCATTTATTAGCGTTTGGTATCATCGTTCGTGTAGTGGTGAAAAGTCGTTGACTCAAGTGTACACATGCCAAAACAAGTGACGATAACGGAATCGTCGCGGAAAACATGACAAAACAAGTGACGATAACGGAATCACGATTTTTATACTTCCGTTTTTGTTATAATATATTAAGTAACAAGTTAAATTGCTAGTTAATATATTTAACGTCTATTTTATTTCGACCCTTTTTCCTTTTTTTTTAAACACGTCACGAGGGTTATTATTGTAACGAGTCACATTTTCGTCATAATTCCACTGTCATAAGCCGGGTCAACAAGTCAATATTCTACTAATAAGTCCAAGTTATATATATCCGTTTTAGGCTATCGTGGTTACACCGAGACCACGGGTTCTCGGCTAACCACGACGTGGCCAAACATCACAGTTAACTCCAAGTTCAGGTCATAATCAAACCACATCAACACTCGGCCTTACTAATTACTACGGCTCAAGTTTCAAAGTCTCATTAAACCAAAATAGTCACCAAATTCATCATAACCATTCTGGACCAGAAAAATTTACCTCACCAAGACCAAGGAGCCTCGGCTGTGAATCCAAGTCACGTGCCAGATTAGCCAAACGGACCACAATCAATAACTCGATGATGAACTCAAATAAGTACATTTTATTACCATCATTTATCCTATTTATTTGACTTGTTTTATTATATTATCTGTGAGAATTGATACGTTAATGTTTACTTTTATAATTCTCAGGTAAAAACAAGTATTATGTGAAACTTGGTGATTTTGGACTAATTATGGAGCAAAACATGCAAGAAGTTAAGAGTCTACTGAAATGTAAAAGATCAAGATCATTCTGCTCCAGATACGCCGCATCTTACTTATTATATACGGCGCATCACTATCAAGATTTCACAAGCTACGATCCAAGATAGCAAGGATATGCGCCGCATCCAAAAATGGAGTTACGCCGCATCTTCTGGCGGTGTACGAATATTCCTGAATATATTAATCTTGGACCCCACGCGAAGTTAAGTCAATGCGCCGCATCTACTTATTCAATGCGCCGCATCTTACCCTCAGACAGAAACTATAAATACCCCAAGGTCAGACGAATTTCGGGAGGCTAGTTTTAGAAGACCGAAGACCACAGAAACCGTAAGCCGAATTCAGACGAAGTAGCAGCACAAGACACACCTTGAACGAAGATACAAGAGCTGTAAGAAGGTCCTGCATGTATTCAATTCATTAAGTAGTTTTGTTTTATTGTATTAGTACACTTTAATTCATCAGGATTGATGGGCTTGTGTCATTGATTTAATCATGCACTTCAACTCCCCTTAAAATTGCTTTCCCATTAATTAATGTTTATATGTTGATGTCTTTGGTGACTTTTATTAGTGCATTGATAACCTCTGTGTCTAGCTGAGCATTGCTTGGGTCGCCATGCCCCTTCCTCGCCTATTTATTTTATCGCCTATGCATTCTATCGTCTGTAGAAAAGTAGGAAGAAAGATAAATAGGATAGTCATAAGTGATCATTAAGGGTTTACTCGCCGATAAGATTAGAGCCAACGAGAAAGGGATTAATCTCGGTGCGTTGCATCGAACTATACACTTCATATAAAACTAGAAATAAAACAAGTGACAAGCTACTTAACTATCAGGACAGGTCTTCTTATTGTCTCAAGTATTTATCTGTGTACGTGTGTGCTAATCGCTGATTCGTGCCTATTAGTTTAGTTTATATTTAATCATAACCAAACCGTGCCAGTCTCTCAGGCTGAACCCCCTTGCGTTAGATTAGGTTGTATAGCTAACTTAAGATATTAAAATACTGATTAGAATAACTAGATAATACGTTCCACTCTTAGTGATCGACACTCTACTTACCATTATATTCATACTGACCGGGTATACTGCTCGTTAAAGTGTGTGTTATATTGATAAGTCGGCTAAATATAAATTTAAAACTTGAATACTGCTAAAACCACAACGACATACCGTGGGTATAAATTAGAGCACAACATACACGCACATCAAGTTTTTGGCGCCGCTGCCGGGGAGTGAATTGTTATTATCTGTTAATTTGATTAGTATTTTAATTAGGTTTTAATTTTTTTTTATTTCTAACCACTAACTCCGTTGTATATTAGTTAATTTGCATTCATTGTATTATTTTGCATATTTTCTGTTTTTGTGTGTTTTTATTTTTGTTTCTTTTCGTTTGTTTTATTTTTGTTTTTATTTTCTGTATTTTCTTGCATACTGCTATCGTTGTACTGAGCTAATTCAAACGATACGGCGCATCTATTTTCATAGATACGGCGTATTGCGTTTAATTTTTATAAAATACAACGCGTTTAATAAATTCGATACGACGCATCTTTCCCCAAGATACGGCGTATCTGTTTTTAACAAGAAATTTTTCTAAACGATAATGCCATACGACGCATCTGTTTTAACAGATACGGCGTATCTATTATTTTAAATTAAAAACAGTTTTTCGAAATTATTAAACAGAAGCGACGCATCGATCTTTATCGATACGGTGCATTTAATGAATCAAAAATCTTGTATTTTGAAACGTAACGAAAGTACGGCGCATTAACTTTTGTTAATACGACGTATTCAATTTTGATAAATATAATTGATTTTTGATAAATTAAAACTGATACGGCGCATTCTAATTCTAAGCGGCGTATCTGCTTTCTGAATAAAAGTCTGATTTAATTTTAACGTACTAAGATACGGCGTATCCTATTTATAGGATACGACGCATCGTCTTCAGATATCAATAACTTTTAATTATCCCGAACGGCGAAAATTCTAATCATCTTTCCTGATTCTTTGAAATTTTTTACTTCGAAGCCTATTTGTTTTGTGTTTCAGGAATCATGATTGATCTTTTCCCAAGCTGGTTCGGAGGATCAAGGATCAAACTTACAATCGACGAGATTATATCAAAGTTTGCCCAAGAAAGCGGAAAGGAACTATTGCTGAAAGAACAAAACAATATGATTAGAGAAGTGACGATTGAAGTGCACCAATTGTCATGGGTGATTAAAGGAGTTTTGTTCCAAAGGCACGACCTAAAGGGAAGTACCTTGATAATTACATCGACAACGCTGATAACAAAGTTATCGAGTTTGAACCAGAACTACTGGAACAGGAGCTGAACGTGAGTCTAACTTGAAGACTCTGGAATAAAGACAAGTGCTGACCGGGAGACAACCCGGAGAAAATTTTTACTATTCTGTTCTGAGTCGAGTCAGTCAGGCCCGCAGAAGATACGGCGCATCTCAATCCTGAGATGCGACGCATCTCCTGCACTGGTCATATCTTACTTTATTTTCTGCATTTTTATTTTTGACTTTAAAACTTTTTGTCAGTTTATTTTAATGCGGCGCATCCCTGGTTAAGGATGCGACGCATCTTCTATTCTGATTCGTATTTATTCCAGGCTCGATACGGCGCATCTTCTTCCATAAGATACGGCGTATCGACTGACCTGATGATTTTCAGTTTAATTTTTAAGTTTTATTTTTACTAACTACTAATGTATTATGAGAGTTTGAACCTTCTTAACTCAGGTGTGTTAAAGTCTTGATGGTATTTTAGATTCCTGCATTTCCTGTGGATACATCAATTATGAAGATTAAACGTTCTCATCCACAAGAAAGTTGATTTTTGCTCTTATACAAATAATGGAGGATCATACCGAGCAAATCTCAGGATAGTTTTTCTGTTCTAATTCTTTTATTTTCCAGTTTTTAACCTTTGATACAAACAACGAGGACGTTGTTTAACTTAAGTGGGGGGATTGGAGAATTAGAACACTTCAGCTTTCATTTTCTTCAAAAAAATGGTAGGGACTTCACCTATGATCATATCAGTGGGCAACCATAGTTGACTTACTTGTCCTAAACTTTTTCAAAATGTGCTTAAAATGTGGTTAATATATCAAAATTAAAATTTTTTAGCATGTTTTTGTTTAAGTCTAAATTACATAGCTGCACACATGACGTTATTTCAAAAATTGTGAACTTTTCAAAATTCACAAATCTATGAGTGTGCCGGTGACTTGTAAACTTTAGAACTTGGCCTGTATACTATTCGAGACCACCATAATAAGTATTATTTATATAATTGGAATGACTTGTCTAAATTGGTAAATTTCTAGGATTACACCCAAATAGCCTTTATATGTTATGTGATATTAACTAACTACGCTGGTTAGTTAACCCCCGTATAACCCTTTTGTTACTCTCACTTTTAGAGTAAGATACCCCTAGAAAAACACTCAGAGCCATTCCTTTCGTTTCTTACACCTTTGTTATAATGTTTCGTTACACCCTTACACCTTAGCCTACCCTGTAGATTAAAATCCGTGGTTGGTTAACTGCTTTAGGCAAAGTGTGTTTTCTTACATTACCTGTGTTCGCGTGCGTAATTCATTATCTTTGGTTGAGTTGGGAAATTGCACAATTCAATTGGAGTGAAAGTAAATATTGTATATCTTTGAGTTTATTTTTCGTGTGTTTACTACTTTCACTATTACCGTTATTTCTGAAGTCATGAAAAGTATGGAAAAATTATCCAGAGTTATCATTATAGTGATGTGGTGAAATTTTACACATCTATGTTTATGTTTCAAGTTTAAAAAAAAAAAAAAAAAAAAAAAAAAAAAAAAAAAAAAAAAAAAAAAAAAAAAAATAGAAAAGAAAAAGAAAAAGTTGGATGTTTGTTTTAACCAACTTATGTAAAGTTTTGTATTAAGTGGTCGATATCACCACTATTTGTTGTATATTATATTTATCGATTGAATGAGAGTTGGCCGTTATGGGAACGCCAACTAAGGTTTATTCTTTGATTGAGATCTTGTTGAGTATAATTCGTGTCTACCTAAAACGTGTGTTTCAAGTGTTAAAGCGTGAGTTATTCAGTGATATGAGTCTTATTCATGGGATGGTTGGGATAGCAATTTACCACACTTAGGATTTTAATTTATCTGTTTTGTTTATTTTTCATTTTACACCAATTTATATCTCAAATATTATCCACACCCTATATTATTCTTTATCCAAACCTTTGATTTATTGAGATTAGGGATTTGAGCAATCTTAAGTATCGTAGTCGTGGATTCGGCTATGTATTTATGATTTTGTCGCCCTTTTTGATATAATATTATTGGTGAAGATTACTTGGTCCTATCTTTAGCCTATTCGAGTTAAGGATTTGAGCAATTGCGAGTATCGTGTTCGTGGATTCGATCATGTATTTGTGATTTTGTCGCCTTTTCTGGAATTTGAGATCGATAGAGATTAAGGAGAATGATTAACCCTTAACCAACAAACCCTTTTTGCCGCTTTAGACTTGTTATTCCTTGGCTTTAGTGGGGGAGATGCGTATACTTGCCAAGCTTATGATAGAATATTCGTCACGACTGGACAGTTAAACGATTAGATTTGCTTTTATCAATATATTTTATTTTACTTCTAATTCGTTAAGTGTTTGGTTGTGTGATTATGACAAAAATGAATACATGCTTAAATATAAAAATAAATCCTAACATCTTTTAGGATACATTTTCATAAGATTAATTCTAAAGTTTACTTGGGGACAAGTAAAGTTCAAGTGGGGGGATATTTGATGAACTCAAATAAGTACATTTTATTACCATCATTTATCCTATTTATTTGACTTGTTTTATTATATTATCTGTGAGAATTGATACGTTAATGTTTACTTTTGTAATTCTCATGTAAAAACAAGTATTATGTGAAACTTGGCGATTTTGTACTAATTATGGAGCAAAACATGCAAGAAGTTAAGAGTCTACTGAAATGTAAAAGATCAAGATCATTCTGCTCCAGATACGCCGCATCTTACTTATTATATACGGCGCATCACTATCAAGATTTCACAAGCTACGATCCAAGATAGCAAGGATATGCGCCGCATCCAAAAATGGAGTTACGCCGCATCTTCTGGCGGTGTACGAATATTCCTGAATATATTAATCTTGGACCCCACGCGAAGTTAAGTCAATGCGCCGCATCTACTTATTCAATGCGTCGCATCTTACCCTCAGACAGAAACTATAAATACCCCAAGGTCAGACGAATTTCGGGAGGCTAGTTTTAGAAGACCGAAGACCACAGAAACCCTAAGCCGAATTCAGACGAAGTAGCAGCACAAGACACACCTTGAATGAAGATACAAGAGCTGTAAGAAGGTCCTGCATGTATTCAATTCATTAAGTAGTTTTGTTTTATTGTATTAGTACACTTTAATTCATCAGGATTGATGGGCTTGTGTCATTGATTTATTCATGCACTTCAACTCCCCTTAAAATTGCTTTCCCATTAATTAAAGTTTATATGTTGATGTCTTTGGTGACTTTTATTAGTGCATTGATAACCTCTGTGTCTAGCTGAGCATTGTTTGGGTCGCCATGCCCCTTCCTCGCCTATTTATTTTATCGCCTATGCATTCTATCGTCTGTAGAAAGGTAGGAAGAAAGATAAATAGGATAGTCATAAGTGATCATTAAGGGTTTACTCGCCGATAAGATTAGAGCCAACGAGAAAGGGATTAATCTCGGTGCGTTGCATCGAACTATACACTTCATATAAAACTAGCAATAAAACAAGTGACAAGCTACTTAACTATCAGGACAGGTCTTCTTATTGTCTCAAGTATTTATCTGTGTACGTGTGTGCTAATCGCTGATTCGTGCCTATTAGTTTAGTTTATATTTAATCATAACCAAACCGTGCCAGTCTCTCAGGCTGAACCCCCTTGCGTTAGATTAGGTTGTATAGCTAACTTAAGATATTAAAATACTGATTAGAATAACTAGATAATACGTTCCACTCTTAGTGATCGACACTCTACTTACCATTATATTCATACTGACCGGGTACACTGCTCGTTAAAGTGTGTGTTATATTGATAAGTCGGCTAAATATAAATTTAAAACTTGAATACTACTAAAACCACAACGACATACCGTGGGTATAAATTAGAGCACAACATACACGCACATCACTCGCCGAGGCCACAAGTGTCTCGGCTAACACTACGTTGCAAGCTATAAATCCAAAACCACCAAAAGGGTTTACCAAGCCCTTCGAATAACATAAATAAATAAATAAATAAATAAGCAAACCGAATATAACCATAAGCACGAAATAAGCTCGAGTGATCTTATTCCGTCTCGTACCCACTACTACGCGACTCAAGACCAAAACAAAAAGCAAACCGTGACCACGATCACGATACCAAACATCTATTAACACATTTTAACTTGTTAAAATGATTAACCCGTTTGTTTTTAACCAAAACCCATTCGAAAACAACCAAATATGGCTCGTTAGGGACGAGTTGACCCACACCGTTTCACTCGAGAGTGAGAACGGTGTGTCTCACCTCTACAACCTCGGATCTACACGGGACAAGTAAAAACAACTCAAAAATGGTGGCGCGTGAGTGACGGTGGTGGTCTTCGAAGCGCGTGCACCACGGATTCGTGGTGTACGTGAGGTGGTGATGACGATGGAGTGTTTATTTGCTGGTGGTGGAGGTCGGTGACGGCGGTGGTGAAGTGGTAGCAGGCGGCGACTACAAGGGAAAGATAGGGTAAAGTTATGTTTAGGGTTTGTATAATGGATAAGTGGGGAGGGGATGGGTTTTATAATTCCCCAGGGACCAATCTTGCCAATTCAAAATAACTTGGAGGGCGTGGCTTAAACTGACGCAAGGAGGGCCTAATGTGGCAGTTTTTATTAAACTTTCATCATAACGTGTTTCGGGTTCGTTTAACACAGTAAAAATTCTCGTGAGCCGTTTTAACTTGCGCCAATATTTTTAGAATCATTTTTCCAATAAAAATGACTATTAATACGTATATACTCGTTCCAACACGTCAAAGTCAAACATTACTCGTATTATTAGGTTAGACTGTGCCGACTCGCGTTGTGCTAAAACTCAAGGTCTACGAGGAAACTTCATATATCACGTACCAATATTCCAATAAAATCCTATATATTCCAAAACATGTCCCCAAAAATTACCGGTTGTCACATTGTTCTTAGGAGGTTACCGAGAGGTGGTGTCGAGTCCAGCCAATTTGAGATTTCATGGCTTTCATTCGTTGATGTTGAGCTTTGACGTAACAGGGATGGATGGAAATGGGCTCTTGCTTCTACATGTTTTTCTGTTGCTTCTGCTCGGAAGTATATTGATGAGCATATTTTGTATGATGGCTTGACGTCTACTAGATGGAATAGAAGTGTTCCAATAAAAGTTAATGTTTTTACATGGAGATTGAGACTGAATAAACTTTCGGCCATGGTAAACATGGATCGCAAAGGAATTGATGTTGGTTCTTTATTATGTCTCGTTTGTAGTATTTACGTAGAGAATGTTGATCATCTTTTCTTCTATTGTGAAATGGCACGTGATCTTTGGGCTTTATTGGCTAGATGGTGCGATTTGATTATTCCGGTGTCTAATGTTGCGGAGTGGCTGTGGTGGTTAGATGTTTGTTGGTGTTAGAAATGAAGCTGGACGATATTTACGTGAATTGGAAATAGACAACTAGATTGCATAAAGTGCAAGGACTGATAATGTAATACTCTCATAGTTGTCTTGTATGGCATTTAAATACCCCACAAGTCTTCACTTGTGGGGTGTGGCTGTGAATCATCAACATAGAAATAATATCCGAAGTTAAAACACTCCACCTTCTCTCTAACATTCCTCTCTCTAAACTAAACATGAATCTCTTCTATTTTGGTCAACCTCGACCTCCTGAAGGTGTAAAAGACGATTCTTGGTCATTACAATTGGTATCAAGAGCTAACTGGGTGGCCATTCATGGTGTTTTTAAGGTGATAAAGGTGATTTATGTTGTGATATACTCGGTTCTTCTTCATCTTATTCATCAGCCGAGTTTAGTGCTATATTTAGGTTCGATTTGTGTATGAAAGAACCCATCAGTTGCGTTTTTATCATAAAAACGTGAGCTTTTGTGGTTTTTCTGGATTCATACGCAAGAACAAGGCAGAAAATTTGTGTGATCTAAGCTTCTTTGATCGAAAATCATAATATCTTGTATAAGATTTGTGTTTTTGGAATATATTGAATATTCTATTGAGAATATTTATTGATTTATGGAAAAAGTTGGTCAAAAGTAGCTTAATTTGTGGAAAAAGGTGTAAGAAGTCAGTGGAAAGCGTGGGTGTGTAAGGCTAAAAGACAAAAAGTGGTTGAAAACTGCATTTCATCGCATTTGGCGTCATCAGCGAGTTTTATCGCATTTCAGAGAAAACCCAGCGAATTATCGCATTTCAGACTTTCTATCTGGATTGGACATCTTCTGTTCTATCGCAATTGTTATCGCGATTCACCTTTTATCGCAATTGGCACATTTTCTGAAATTATCGCATTTCAGCGTCTGATAAAAATATCGCAGTTCAAAACGCGATAATTTTATCGCAATTGGCCCTTGTTCAAATCCTATCGCAATTCTGACCTTATGTTTATCGCAATTCAAAAAAAAAAAAAGTATTTTGGCAAAAAAAAAAAAAGTTGGCTCATTTTTACGCGAGATTCAAATTCTGGTACAAGAGTGAAAATTTTGGCCCAAAATTCAAATTTTTTGGCCAAAATTCGAATTTTTTCGGGAATTTTTGGCGTAAAAATTTCTTAAACTCAAATTTTCCCAGCATCATTAGAATTGCTTTTTATGGCATTTTTCACAACAAAATCACAAATAACATTTTTGGCCTACACCTTCAACATCACCACGTATAGCCGAAAAGATCCTGATCAAGAATCGCAATCAAATGACAATGGCTAAATTATCAACTGTGACTACAAGGATGATTCATTATTACTTACTTGAAGTTGAAGTGGAATATCACGGGTACGTGTACTTAGTATCTTGAAGATATCGGGGTTGGTTGGATGCATGATTCTTCGAGATCCTTGTTTGAGCATTTATAGAATAGTGATTAAGTCTTGGGTTATCTAGTTTTCATAGGTCAAGGGGTGGATGGACGAAGACCTAGTTAACTATCACTTAAAGGAGATACGTTATAGTACTCAGTGTCACACAAAGATGTGGATAATTCAAGAGATGTTCATATACAGTTAAGGAAGGATGGATGGGTATATGAAACGACCTATATGCTTTAAGGAGTTACGTTGTAGTGCTCAGTATAGGTTCTTAGTCACACTATCGTGCAAGTTTAAGTCATAAGCCTGGGTTATTTTACTTCAGTCTCAAGTTCGTCATAGTGGGTTTATCCATCAGCAGTCACTACAAAAAGCTGTTGCTTTGATACAAGAGGTTTGAGAAGAGATTGTTCTAAAGAGAATTGTTGAGAGAATAATTATCGACATCCACTCATGGGGTATTGATTTGTATGTTGCTTCTAGTTGATATGTCTATGTACACATATGTAGGATGAGTCCGAAAGATCGTCATCATCCTGGAGGGAGAAATGTATGAAATGTGTACATCGGGGCTGTTTATTGAAGAACTGGAAGCATTCTAAGTGAGCTGAAGATGTCAATATGATGCTCCCCAAACAAACCTGTGAAGAAGTTACAAGTCATCAGTCTATAATCCATTTTCCGCTGTGCAAGAGACTGAAGACAATTTGGCAAGATTTCAGAGAAACTTCTTCTACAAGCATCAAAGCTATATCAAACGGGTTGTCAATTTGGGAGGGAGCATGTAAAAGAAAATGCCTCACTAATTGGGAGGGAGTTATAACCCAATTAGGTCATTACAGTGATTCTGCAAGTAAGTCAAGCAAGCTGAGAAAGATACGAGAAGATCAAGAGCTGTGAAAACATCCTCAAAAGGAAACTGCTCTACTTCAGCATTGCTTTTATCATTGTTATGTAATTGTTAGGAATCATTGTAACCAATTCACGTATATCTCCAGCTGGAGGGAGATTGTTAGAAATGAAGCTGGGCGATATTTACATGAATTGGAAGTAGACAACTAGATTGCATATAGTGCAAGGACTATTAATGTAATATTAGCAAAGTTGTCATGTTTGGCATTTAAATACCCCACAAGTCTTCACTTGTGGGGTGTGGCTGTGAATCATCAACATAGAAATAATATCCAAAGTTAAAACACTCCACCTTCTCTCTAACATTCCTCTCTCTAAACTAAACATGAATCTCTTCTATTTTGGTCAACCTCGACCTCCTGAAGGTGTTAAAACACGATTCTTGGTCTTTACAGTTGGGTGTCGAAGTTGGACCAATTCATTCTTGAATGGATTGCAGCTACGATGATGTGGTCTATACGGAATTTTAGTAATGCTTTGTGTGCTTCTAAACCTAAGAAGGCGACTCCTTGAGATTCTATTTGTTGATACAAAAGTTGGGCGTTCCTTGTTAAGACTCCTATTCTCGTACCAATTAGATCTTAATGCTCGATGGAACCTGCGCACTAAGAAAAAGAGCAAACACCGTTAGGCTTATCGAGGGATTGTCTCCCCCGATTATCCTCCGGCGTGAGAGTAAGTAATCGAAGTTTAGGGTTTAGTGAAGAGTTAAGGTTTTTAGTAGATCGTACCTTTACCGAGGGCTTGGGTGCCCTTTATATACATATGAAACCCTAGTAGGTTTCGTGTTCCCTACTCCTCGGCGTATTCGCCGACCTTGGATATTTGGTATATATCCCCTTTATTTAGGAGATACTCAATATCCCATCCGGAAATAACTTTGGGCTTGGGCCTTGTAGGCCCAAACCGCATAACTGGTAGTCCAGTTATCGCCATAGCGCCCCACACATAGTGGGCTTAAGTATTAGTATTGTTTACTAATCGGGTCCGTGACCCGGGTGTAGACTATACGTCATCATGTCCCCCCAGTCTAGTGTGCGCAGGGTAAAACCTGCGGATGCTAGACTAAAGTCGTGTCGAAATTATTCCCTACGCGTACGCGGGAAGATTTCAAAAATATACCGCCAAAAAACGCACGTATGATGTATCTAGTCCAAAAAAATGCAATTCGAGTACCTTGGGAAGTGGAGAGGCTATCCAAGTGTCCTGTACCGTCACATCTCCCAACCACACGATTTGAGTTAGTGGGATACACGTATCAGTCATCTGTGGTGGGTGGAAAACTATATAAACTACCGCCTCCTATTCACTGTGATATCCACAGTTAAACAATCACAATTCCACCATTTTTACATCTTCGAATCTGCTAAAAGAAAAACGATAATTCGAAGGTAATAGCGCGTGCGCATATTCTGAAACACAAAATGGTGTTGCAGCTTCAGGATTTCACTTCTAACATAACCGAAGATGAACTGAATCAGTTCACCTCGGATTACTTTATCCCCTTGGGTCTGCACCCAGAGGTACCAGGTCCCAATGACACCATCGCGAATTTCCCCGTAGGGAAGGTGGGGTTATATACGCGCTTTTTCGAGTGGGCGAATCATCGCGTACCCATATCCGTGCTATTGAGTGATATACTTAATTATTATGAGCTCCACATCTCACAGTTGCATTGTATTGGTGCTGGGAAGATTGCCAATTTTGAGGTGAACTGTCGCTTGTTAGCGATTCACCCGACCCTCCAATTATTTCGCGCGTTCTATCACGCGACGTGGTCAAATGGGTGGGTTACCTTCTCTAAGCGCGTAGGCAAGTTACAATGCTATGTGAAGAAGGTAGATAAACTCGCGGACTGGAGGGAGAAATTCTTTTGGGTTGACGCCGCCGTTTTTCCTTCCAATTTTCAATTTTACACCCGTGCCACTCTGCCCAAGGATGAGCGCCCTCCCGAGACGTGGTATAACGCGGATCATGCAGCGATCATTGATGAGAACCGCCTTCCCATTAAGCCTTATCCGGAAGCGTTCCTGGTGCATATGGGCATCAGTCGCAACTACTTCGAGCATGAGACAGAGGTTCCCACATTCTTGGATGCGGATGGCACGGGTGGGTGCTCCTTCTGTCGTCTTACTGTCGTTATTAATGTAAGCGTTTCTTTGTTTCCATACTTTATGTAACTTGCTTCTTTTTGTCTACTTTATACGCAGAGATGGATCTTTTTGCGGTTGTTAACTTGGAGACACCGCGTTCCGTGGCAGTGGGGGTGCGTCCTCTGGGGGATGGTGAGATGACCATTCTGGAGAGGACGGCAGGGCGCGTCGTGGACTTGGTTATTCCAGAGTCTGAGGGCTCCCCTGATGTGGTGGTAGCTGAGCCGCTGCAGGAGGTGGCTCCTCCTGTGCAGCAGGGTCCTGACACTGCGCAGCCTCTTCCCAATGAAACGCTGATCGATTTAGAGGAGACTGACAGTGAAATGGAGGAGCGCCCCCAACTGACGCGCAAGAGAGCGCTTGGTGGTAATGGTGAAGGGTCTTCCAAGAGGCCGCGACCTGAGGCTGAGGAGAGTCCATCTTTTGCTGAAGTGCAGATGAAGTAAGTATCTTAGTTATTAGTTATGAACTTTTGTCAAGTTATACTTTATTCTAACTTTGTTTCTTCGTGTCCTCAGTGTGGATGAGAAGTCTGGTGGGAGTACGTCCATGACTGAGATTGAGAAGGACGTGTCCTCGTCTCCTCCCCCCATGTAAGTATTTTTTAGCAATCCCTTAGGATTTTGTATATGCTTGACTATTTTTCGTGCGCTGACCTTGCTTCTTGATCTTTCGTGCAGTGAACAGCCTGTGGAGGACGCTGGCGTCGTAGATGGGAGTGCGCCCCCCAAGGTGAGTCCCTTTGAGGTGCCTTCACCAAGGGGTATTGGAGAGGAGTTAAGTCCGTTTGACTCTACGATGGAGGAGCTGGCCTCCATCGCTGTGCGTCAGTCCGAGCTGGTGGCGCAAGCCAGGGTGTGCCAGTCCGAGGAAGTTTCCAGACTGCAGGCGCAGTTAGCGTCTGTTCAGGCTGAATTAGCAAGCTCTAAAGCTGAGCAGCTGAGCTCCAAGGCTAAAATGGAGCGCGCAGAAGCATCTGCGCAAAGATTTGCTTAGGGTAAGCTCTTGGTGATGGCTGAGCTGGAGCAGGAGAGTGCTGATGCGGACCGTCAGAAGCGTAACTCTTTATGGGCGCTGAAGTACTTGCAACAGAATAGGAGCAAGCACTTTGCCAACATTGAGGAGTTTCGTAGCCGTGTGGAGCTTGCGCTGAAGATGCAAGAGGAGAAGCTCCGCAAGCTCAGCATCGAATATGATGAGGAGCTATACCCCCATATGGTTCAGTCCGTGGCTGAGCGCAGGTACATGCTGCTTTATCTCTTTTATAACTTGTATATATTTTAGACCCTCTTTCTTATTAACACTTGTGTTATTTCGTAGGTGGTTGATCAGTCATGGTCTTCGCCTGGCCGCCATGTGTACGCTGGAGCATCCTGAGGTCACCACATCCTTTGGAAAGGTTGTGGAGTGCGCTATTGCGCACGGTGAGACCTTGGCCGCAAACAAGCTTGCTGAGGCCAAGTTGTTGACCGTGCCGCTTGCCGAGGTACCTGGGTACAAGGCGAATGCCCGTGCTGAGCTTCTTGCTGCCATGGAAGAGCTAAAAAAGCTTGAGCTTCCGCATATCGCTCGTTTGGAGCGTGATCAGGATCAGCCTATCAGTGTGATCATGGCGGGGCTCACTCTTCCCAGGCATCTGCAGGATGATGCAGATCAGCAATTGGACTTCTACTTGAAGCCTGACGTAGCGCAGTTGAAGGTACCCATTTTTACTCAGCCCCGTGACATTCTGAATCCTTTTCGTATTGAGAAAGAGATTTCTTTGCAAAGGTCTCTAAATGCTCATGTTTCCAGAGTCGCAAGAAAGAAAGGCGTGAAAGGGAAGGCCATTCTGTGCGGCATAGGCGCTGCGCATCAGCCTAGATCTGACGGTGTGCCTGTCTCCGTGGCCACTGTTTCCCTTGATGATGCAGAGTTATTGAAGCGGCTCGAGGATGCGAAGGAAGCGGCTTTGAGTGGGGGCTCCAGCCAGCTAAGGCGTACATATAGCATTTAGCTTTTTTGTACAAGTCTTTTGTAGAAACGTGTTTCTATATGTAGAAATTTTGCTTTTGTATTTAGTGTTTTTAAAACTTCCAAATACTTATGCTTTTGAACTCGTAGTTCTTATATGACGGATGTATCCTTGCGTGAAGATATTCTTAAGTGTCTAAGCGTACTTAGAAAATTAGAATCATCATTATGTATGAACTTTCTTAAGTAAGGACCGTAGTCGTGTATTGAATTTTTCCAACTTAATGAAAAGAAGGGAATCATAGTCGTCTATGTATTTTTGTAAGTTTACTTGTCGTATTTTACTGTAAGGAATCAAGAGTCTTGATTTCTTGAGTTATTAAACGCGCACAGTGTGCCCTGGTGCGCATCCGTCGTGGGGTGTGTAAGGAACTTGCGCCAACGTCTTGAGCGCAAGGTGTTTAACAAGGATTCGTGATCCAAAGTTGATGGGTTTACAACCCTCTTACTCAACGAGTTGTTTATTAGGTTTACTCATCCTTTCTGCCATCGTGGGTCTTAGTGTGTGCATGCACGCCATGTAGGCAAGATTATAACAATATTGAAACACGATAATGAAAGATGCAAACAATAGAGTTAAATGTGTTATGGAGTTAGCTAGAAACCATAACGTTTTATTAATACTTGCAAGTTTATCAAAATTAAAAAAAGACAATTTCTTATGGAAAGAAAAATTAAAAAATACACGACAATTATTGGGCACGTACTAGAGTGCATAGTTGTCCGTGCGTGGGCCGTGGCCTATACTAAAGGTAGCATTTCTTGAGATTGCAGATATTCCAAGTGCGTGGTAGCTCGTGGCCCTCCGTATTACGGAGCTTGTAGGCGCTATTGCCTAGTGCTTCTATGACTTCATAAGGTCCTTCCCATTTGGGTCCAAGTTTTCCCGTGTCTTCTGCGTGGCTCGCGTCGTTTGCACGGTAGACGAAGTCTCCTGGCCTGAAAGAGTTGTTTCTGACCTTTGCGTCATAATACTTTTTCATTTTTGCTTTCGCCTTTGCCTCGCGTATGAATGCGCGTTCGCGCTTCTCTTCTAATAGGTCCAAGTCTATGCGCCGCTCATCATCATTTGTTGTGACATTCACTTCCGCTGTGCGGATAGTTGGCATTCCAATCTCGGCTGGTATGACAGCTTCTGTCCCATAGACAAGAGAGAATGGTGTGTCGCCCGTGCTGACTTTGATTGATGTGCGGTGTGCCCATAAAACGTGTGATAGTTCCTCCACCCATCTGCCTTTGTGTCTGTCCAAGCGCGCTTTGATTCCTTCACCCAAACTGCGGTTCGCGCGTTCAACCAGACCATTAGTTTGTGGGTGTTTAACTGACGCAAAGTGTTGTGTGATATTTAATTGTGCGCACCAATCTTTGAATGGGTTATCACAGAATTGTTTTCCGTTATCAGAGATGATTTCCCCAGGTAATCCGAAGCGACATACAATGTTGTCCCAAACGAATCGTTTGACTTGGTTGCCTGTTATGCTGGCCACTGCCTTCGCCTCAATCCACTTAGTAAAGTAGTCAATGGCCACTATGAGGAACTTTAATCCTCCTGCTGCGACAGGAAAGGGGCCTGCGATGTCAATGCCCCATTTATAAAATGGCCATGGAGAGGTGATGGGAGTTAGTTCTTGCTGTGGTCGGCGCGGAATAGGTCTATGCACTTGACAGTTGCTGCATTTCCGTATCATATCGCGCGCATCACGGTGCATGGTGGGCCAGTAATATCCTGACCTCAAGGCTCGTGCTACAACGGACCGTGGTCCTGAGTGCATACTGCATGAGCCAGCGTGGATTTCTCTGAGCACATAGTCTGCTTGAAGGGGTCCAAAACAACGCAGCCACGGTTGCAGAAAAGAGCGCCTATATAAGACACCATCTCGAAGTTCAAACTTCTGCGCTGTACGCCGTATCCTTCGAGCGTCCTTCTGCTCCTGGGGTAGTATGCCCTTGCTGATGTAGTTAATGATGGGTGTCATCCATGTAGGATTTTCCTCTTCTATCACCGTGGATATTTCCATCTCTACGATTGACTTGTTTTTCAAGGTTTCCACCAATACTTGTTTTGATAAATGCGCAAAACTGGTGGATGCAATCTTGCTCAGCGCATCTGCTTTCCTGTTTTCACCCCTGGGAACCTGCTTGATGGTAAACTGATTGCGTGGTTTTGTAACCTTACAACAGGTTTTACCTCTCGAGGGATCTCAAGAGGCTTACAACCCCACCAGGCAGTGTACCTGACCGATGTAGTATAGTGTAGTGGTAAGTACGGGGGATTGATCGTTCTCCACAGGGAATAGTGTTCGTTAGGTATGAAAGGCTACTCTAATTAGGTCTAAGGGTTGAGGAAGATTCTTTTTTATGTTTTTATAATTTTATGAAAGCAAGTAAAATCTCGGGTTTGAAGGAGTGGGCGGAATTAGTTGCTAGTCAACTAACCCAAAATTACTACGGATGCAAATAAAATAAAATAACTGAAATGAAATGTGGTGAGAAACTTATGTGTAGAGAAATGTGTTTACTTAGATTTCCTTACTCCCTAACTATCTTTTATCGGTTAATTAGTGTGTATTAGTTGCGTGGATGACGGGTGTATTCCTTAATACCATTCGTGGGGTGGCGTACTTACTTCCCCAACTCTACAAGCTCCTACTTCACTCCTATGTCGAGCCGGCTAGGAAGCTCCTAACATGGGATCACTAGAATTCGCTTGTGCATTAAATACAACCATAAAAACCTTTAGTACGCGTTTGGTTCATGTTTCTTAAGACGTTCAAGCAAGTTACCGAATAGGAAGTTAGCCAGTTTTCTTAAGCCTAACATAGATAAACAATCATCCAATACAACTAATAACACACTAACAACCAATAATCAATAGCTAGGTTTCATTAGATCTAAGCAAACACAAGATAAATTTAGCCTAACATGTTAAACAAAAGACAAGAATAAGATAGAATCAAACAACACATAGACATATTGAATGATTAATTGATAACTTATCTTTCAATGAAACATGGAAGATCTCAAGGCAAAAAGCCCTGAAAAAGTAGCTAAAATCGTCTTAGGGTTTTCTCCCAAAATTCCACACACTCAGCTCTCCCTAATGACAAAAAATTAGAAAACTATATATAGATTTTTGGATCTGACGGCGTCACCTTATGGAGTGTGACGCCGTCACCTCGCCGCTTTTAGGGTTCCCGGATGACCTTCTTGACGCCGTCCCTCTTTAGCTCTTCAAAAATCCATTCTGGCTTATCAAGGCTTGACGCCGTCGAACCATGAACGTGACGCCGTCCCCTTATGATTTAAGCCGTGACGCCCTCGATCAAGTTAAAGCGTGACGCCGTCAGAATTCACATGCTATTTTCACTGGCCCGTCATGAGTAAATTTCACGTCCAACTTTTCTTGCCAAGGCATGACGCCGTCCAGAGTAAAGTCTGACGCCGTCAAGAGTAACTTTTAGCCGATTTTTGAGACTTTGCCGTTTTCTTCACTTTAATGCTCCAAAAACGTCCAAAATGCCTCATTTTCCAGATTTCTCCTCAAAAGTACCTAAAATGACAAAAGGAACGATTTAGGGCAATATTTGATCAAATAAATACGATTTAAGGCTTAAATGACCCCTTAAAAGCGGTACACTTTTCGCTTCATCAAATACCCTTACACTTGAGATTTGCTTGTCCTCAAGCAAATGCGCTTTTATTTTAATCAAAATACAAGTTAGGGGTCATTTAATGCTAACATAAAAGTAATTACAACAAATATTCGTTCCACTTCAATCATAATAAGCACGGAGATTATAAACTAGCACCTCACAAGTAGTGTTTAGATACTCACATCTCTCAAGTGTCATCAAAATAAATCTCATAAATGAAAACGGAAAATATCTCTCACTACCTGTCATAGCAAATAGATTACCATAGGCTTGGGAAAGGATCGAAAACCTCCTCCACTAGGCGTAAGCACCTAAGATAAACTATCAAAGAGGGCTTTTAAATGGGTTATAACGTAAGGTGTAGGGAAAAGGAAAACACGGTTTTGTTGGATACGGGATATTTTACTGGTGGCGAGTTAAAGATCTTGATCAATTACATGTACTATACAATGTTGCTAAGCCAAGACTAGACTCGATCTTAAGCTAATGATAAAATAACAAAAACATAAAATAAACATAAAATAAAACGGGATGGTAGTCCGTATGTTTTTTCTATTTTTCATTTCTCATTTTTTTGTGTTTTTCTTGATTTTTTTGATTTTTTTTTTTTTTTTTTTTTTTTTTTTTTTTGCATACACTTTTGCCCTACCATCCAAAATAATACATCATAGGGGCATTGCATTCCCCTTACACTTGAACTTTTACATAACTTTACAAATAACTATTCTAATGACTCGAATTAAGATAATCAAAACACTTGGAGTACTTTTTAAAACATTTAGCACATATGGGGGTAATAAATGATGTTCTTCCCCATTACTCCATTACACTAGTACTTTACCCATGAGTCCCAATCGTCCCAAAACAATATGTACAAGGATATGACTCGACTTAGCAACCATGTAATCAACTAGATAATTAACTTGGGTTTAAACAAATGTTGTCACAATAATGCACTAAAAATGAGTGCATACAAGGTAGGCTAAGGCGATTTGGGTGTACATTTAAGTGGGGTGTAACAAATTCTTCCTTTAAGTAAAATGCTTAAAGGTCGAAACGAAAAGATAGGCTCTGAGGAGTGTACTAGGGGTATCGTGTACTAAAAATGAGTACAACGCAAAGGGTGTGGGAGAATTACTTGACTAATGTAGCCAATGTAATTATAACAAAAACACAGGTGTAAAACAATGGGTTAATCCTAATGCCTCTTATCATGTAGTAAATCTAACTACACGAATGTAGTCTCACTTGTGGCCTTGGAATGGTCCTAACGCAAGTTCTAGAATCTAAGTGCTACCGGTACACACATCATAGCATAAATGCTTTTCCTACCAATTCTAGGGGCGAACCTCACATATTTGGGGTGGAAAATTTTTTAGTGGTACGGTTTTTGTGCTAGTTATATAACTCCTATCCGTGAGACGCTCATTAAGATCAAAGTTTCACTCCTATATGTTGTAAAAAATTTTAAATTTGGCACTAAAATTACCTTAACAAGTATTTCTCTCAGTTTTATTACACATCTACCATCAAACAAACAAAAATCAAGCGCAATTGTATTCTCTAAAATCGTACTTTTACCCTCCCCTTACACTTAAGATGAACATTGTCCCCAATGTTCAAATAATAAGATGTAAAAGCAAAAAGTAAAAGAATGAAATCAAATACTCCCCTGATTCGCTCGGTGGATAATGAAATTACACGGTTAGATCTTCCTCCAAAGAGAATGTTGAAGCTCCATGACTAATGCATCGCCACAAGCTTGATCCAAAAACATTTCCTTGTCCAAAATAACCTGTTAAACCTGAGAAAACAAACACGAAAACCTGCATAACATCGGCGGGAAAAATCTATATATAAGGATATAATGCTTGTGGACTGATAATTTTGCAGATTCCTGGAGATTATAAGTTGGAGATTTTAATAAAAACTTTTCTAAAAACAAAACTTTCAAAAATTTCTGAAAATTAAATCTGACGCCGTCAGGTTATAACCCCTGACGCCGTCAGAAATGACCTGACAAAAATTTTCATTTTAAGTTTCCGGAAAATTTCTGGAAAAACCTTTACCTTACTTCCTGGAAATCCTGCAAAACATCATTATGACTCGATACAAGCATTTGACTCAAACAAATACTAATATGTATGCTAATTTATTATTATTACGATTCATGTTAATTTGTGTTCTAATAAACCGATTTAGATTTCCCTTACACTTATCTTTTGCAAAATACCTTTATATGTAGTTAAGACGAAGTTAAAAACAACATAAAGCATTTTCACAAATTAGTTTTTTAACATGAATCAATAATGATAAAAATTAAACACACATACGGAAACAAATAAAATCAAACAAACAAATAAATAAACACACAAAGCAAATAAAACAAATAAAGCTTGGGTTGCCTCCCAAGAAGCGCTTTTCTTTATTAACGAGTCTTGTAGCTAGACTCAAAGTCACGTACATTACGTGACTCCATCATCGGTCACGGTTCCTAGGCCATTCTCCTTCCCGGTTTTATATTCCGGTCCTAATTTCAAACAATCCTTGTAGAAACCGAATATCCTTTCCATAACATAGTCTACTCCTTTACTTCTATCCTCATCATTCCTATAGTAGACCGCTTGCTTGAGCTCCTTCTCAACACTTGACAAGTGTTGGAATTGTTCTATCTTATATGGCATTTGGTAACTTACTTCATCGGTCTCATTCTTAAATCTAACTATCCCTAAGGAAGGTTCATAAGTCATTCTAGAGACCTCAACAAATGGTTTTCCAAAAACCACTTGAGTCAAGGATGCATCGACTATTGGGCGGATATCTTCTACAATTACAAAGTCGGTGACATAGGTGAAGTTTCCTACATAAACCGGTAATCCCTTAACTCTTCCCGTGAAGTTACTCATCCAACCCTTGTCAGGGAACATCCTATACCCAAGTTGATTCTTCATTATCAAGTTGTAGTGGGCTCTAGTCATGATGTTTATGGGCGATCTAAGGTCGATGTAGGCTTTCCACACATGCAAATGTCCGATATTGCATGGTATGTTGAGATTAGAAGGGTCGCCTACTTCTATGATTGGTCTACCTAGGAAGTATGGTGCCTCGGGGTCATCGAATAAGTTTGTATGATATGCACGCTCTTCCTTAGTGGGTAGCCTATTGAAGTAGTCCTCATCATTATCTACTTCCTCAATCTCACTTGTCCTAACTTCCTTATCAACCTCGATTTTCCTATCCTCATCCTTAGGTTCACTATTATCCTCATTCCTATCAATTGGTTTAATAGTGACAATGTTGACAAAGTGGACGTGTTTGGATGAAGAGGGGTCTTTTACTTGGGTTCCGCTATTTGTGTTCCTAGCGTCCTTATGTGGAGGTGATAACACTTGGTTATGGAGAGCTTTCAACAAGTTGTCAATTTTATTGGTCATCTCCGTTTGTTGTTGTTTGAATTCGGCTTCAAACTTGGCTAAACGAGCATCTTGAGATGCCATAAATTGAGACATCAATCCTTCAAAGTTATTGGTACTACCATTGCCGGAAGGATTGTTGTTGAAAGTACGGTTCGAGTTGGAACCGCTTGATTGGAAACGATTAGGTGGGTTGGAAGAATTGGTTTGTTGTGTGTTTTGGTTTTGTTTCCACCTAAGGTTCGGGTGATTTTTCCATGAGGGGTTGTATGAATCACCGTAATGGTTTGGCTCGGGTTTGAAAGTGTACCACTTGTCTCCCGCTCCGTCGGTACGCGAGGATGCGTAGTCCACAAAAGCTTGTTCGGGGAGTTCCATGCAATCACGAGTGTCGTGGGGACCACTACATAATTCACATGAAGAAGTGATTTTGTTCACTTGGCTTGAAGGTTTAGGAGCCTCGTAGGATTTCATGAGAAACTTGACTTGGTCTTCAAGTTCTATGATCCTACGGTCGGAAGTGCTTGAATTGTTCGAAGGCAAAGATATTGCCTTGACCGTTTTATTCAAATCACGGGGATCACTCCAACTTTCGTTGTCATAAAGAGCAAGATCCTCTAGGAGAGCCCATGATTGTTCCGCACTTAGATCACGTAGCTTGCCACCGGCCGATTGGTCAATGGTTTGCCTCGTGGAGAGATTGATATGGTCATAGAAGATTTGGACTTGGAGCCAAAGTTCTATGCCATGGTGAGGGACTTTTTGGAGTAAGTCCTTGAATCGAGTCCATGCCTCGTAGAGAGTTTCGCCTTGACGTTGTTGGAACATCAAGATATCATTCCTTAGCTTGGTAGTTCTTCCCGGTGGGAAAAACTGAGCAAGGAAACGAGTGGTGAGATCATCCCAAGAGGTGATGGATCCTGCGGGTTGACGTTCTAGCCACTGACTAGCTTGGTCCCGCAAAGAGAATTGGAAGAGACGCAATCGGGTCGTCTCTCGAGTGGCAACATCAAGGTCTATAGAATCAACGATTTTAAGAAAGTCCTTGAGGTGTTGATTAGGATCTTCAGAACGAAGTCCATGGAATGCGCATCCGCTTTGCACCAACCGGATGGTGTCGGATCGCAAGGGTGTGATATTGGCTCCTTGAGTGAGCTCAATGGTGTTTCGATAGCCATGGTGGCTAGGACGGGAATACTCTCCTAAAGTACGGGCTCTAGGAGGTGGTGGTGGTTGTTGTGGTGGTGGGTTGTGGGGGTTAAGGATATTACCATCTTCCATGATGTCGGACGGTAATGGTTACGAACAAGGACACGAAGAAAATAGATAGACTAAAGAAATCCTAGAAAAATAAAATAAAAATCTCACTAGAAAGGAATCTAGTGAGTAGACCTAATAGAAATAAAAATTCAACCTAAACAATAACTATTCCCCGGCAGCGGCGCCAAAAACTTGATTGCGTGGTTTTGTAACCTTACAACAGGTTTTACCTCTCGAGGGATCTCAAGAGGCTTACAACCCCACCAGGCAGTGTACCTGACCGATGTAGTATAGTGTAGTGGTAAGTACGGGGGATTGATCGTTCTCCACAGGGAATAGTGTTCGTTAGGTATGAAAGGCTACTCTAATTAGGTCTAAGGGTTGAGGAAGATTCTTTTTTATGTTTTTATAATTTTATGAAAGCAAGTAAAATCTCGGGTTTGAAGGAGTGGGCGGAATTAGTTGCTAGTCAACTAACCCAAAATTACTACGGATGCAAATAAAATAAAATAACAAAAATGAAATGTGGTGAGAAACTTATGTGTAGAGAAATGTGTTTACTTAGATTTCCTTACTCCCTAACTATCTTTTACCGGTTAATTAGTGTGTATTAGTTGCGTGGATGACGGGTGTATTCCTTAATACCATTCGTGGGGTGGCGTACTTACTTCCCCAACTCTACAAGCTCCTACTTCACTCCTATGTCGAGCCGGCTAGGAAGCTCCTAACATGGGATCACTAGAATTCGCTTGTGCATTAAATACAACCATAAAAACCTTTAGTACGCGTTTGGTTCATGTTTCTTAAGACGTTCAAGCAAGTTACCGAATAGGAAGTTAGCCAGTTTTCTTAAGCCTAACATAGATAAACAATCATCCAATACAACTAATAACACACTAACAACCAATAATCAATAGCTAGGTTTCATTAGATCTAAGCAAACACAAGATAAATTTAGCCTAACATGTTAAACAAAAGACAAGAATAAGATAGAATCAAACAACACATAGACATATTGAATGATTAATTGATAACTTATCTTTCAATGAAACATGGAAGATCTCAAGGCAAAAAGCCCTGAAAAAGTAGCTAAAATCGTCTTAGGGTTTTCTCCCAAAATTCCACACACTCAGCTCTCCCTAATGACAAAAAATTAGAAAACTATATATAGATTTTTGGATCTGACGGCGTCACCTTATGGAGTGTGACGCCGTCACCTCGCCGCTTTTAGGGTTCCCGGATGACCTTCTTGACGCCGTCCCTCTTTAGCTCTTCAAAAATCCATTCTGGCTTATCAAGGCTTGACGCCGTCGAACCATGAACGTGACGCCGTCCCCTTATGATTTAAGCCGTGACGCCCTCGATCAAGTTAAAGCGTGACGCCGTCAGAATTCACATGCTATTTTCACTGGCCCGTCATGAGTAAATTTCACGTCCAACTTTTCTTGCCAAGGCATGACGCCGTCCAGAGTAAAGTCTGACGCCGTCAAGAGTAACTTTTAGCCGATTTTTGAGACTTTGCCGTTTTCTTCACTTTAATGCTCCAAAAACGTCCAAAATGCCTCATTTTCCAGATTTCTCCTCAAAAGTACCTAAAATGACAAAAGGAACGATTTAGGGCAATATTTGATCAAATAAATACGATTTAAGGCTTAAATGACCCCTTAAAAGCGGTACACTTTTCGCTTCATCATAAACCTATCGAAGTTCTGGATCAGAGATTTGGTTTTTTCGAGGTATTGGATCATGTGTTCCTCCTTTGCTACATATTCGCCTAACACGTGGTTAGCAACTAGCCGTGAATCGACGTTCGCTTCTAGGTTGCGTGCACCCATTTGAGCTGCGATGCGTAACCCAGCCAGGAGTGCTTCGTATTCTGCCTCGTTGTTCGTAGCTATGAATTCAAAACGCAGTGCGTAGGTGAATTCATCTCCTTCTGGGTTAGTGAGAATAAGACCACCTCCTGATCCATCTACGCATGAGGATCCATCGGTGAATAGAATCCATGGTTCTTGAGGTTCCCCCTTGCTTGTCGCAGGTGTAGTTTCAGTATCTGGCTTCTCAATGATGAAGTCGGCCAATATCTGCCCTTTGATTGCAGTGCGCGGTCTGTATGATATGTTATGCTCACCCAGTAACACACTCCATTTTTGTGGGCGTCTCGATGCGTCGGGTCTTGAGATAACTTGTTTGATGGGTTGGTCTGTGATAACAGCTATTGGGTGCGCCTGGAAATACCTGCGCAGTCTTTTTGCTGCAAACACTAAGGCTAGGACCAACTTCTCCATTGCAGTGTAGTTAATCTCTGTCTTCTTGAGCGCCTTACTAACAAAATAGATGGGTGTTTGGACAGAGTTCCTGTCTGTCAGTAGCACTGCGCTGGCTGCTCCCTGGGTCGCAGATAGGTACATGATCAGCTCTTCCCCTGGTCGGGGCGCGACAAGCTTTGGGAGCGCTGCTATGTGTTGTTTGAGCTGTTGGAAGGCTTCTTCTGCTTCCGCGGTCCACCTGAAGTCTCCCTTTTTTGTGCACTTCTTGAGTGTTTTGAATAAGGGAAGTGACTTGTCCGCTGATTTAGATAAGAATCGGTTCAGTCCGGCTAGTTTGCCGTTTAGTGACTGAACCTCCTTTAGTGTGCGCGGTGAGGGGAGGTCAATGACTGCTTGGGTCTTTTCTGGGCAAGGCTTGATCCCATCAGGTTCTATCAAATACCCGAGAAACATGCCTTCTGTTGCGCCAAATGTACACTTCTTGGGGTTCAATTTCATGTTGATTCTCCTCAGTGTTTTGAACGTTTCCTCCATGTCGCGCACTAGTTCTTCCTCCGTATGGCTTTTGATGACGAGATCATCGACGTATACTTCCAAGTTGCGGCCTACTTGTTTCTCGAACGCAGTGTCTACCAATCGTTGGTATGTTGCTCCTGCGTTCTTTAGGCCAAAGGGCATCTTTGTATAGCAGTAGACCCCTTGACTTGTGTGGAAGGCCGTTTTTTCTTCGTCTTCCTCCGCCATTTGAATTTGGTGGTATCCCTTGTATGCGTCCAGGAAGCATTTGAAGGGATATCCACACAGAGATTCGATCTTCCAGTCTATCTCCGGTAGCGGGTAGCAGTCCTGTGGACATGCTTTGTTGAGGTCTATAAAGTCTACGCACATTCTCCAACTGCCATCGCTCTTTTTTACCATTACTGGGTTGGAAAGCCAGTCATGGTAGTAGACTTCCCGCATGATGCCTGCGTCTACTAGTTTGTGTACTTCTTCCAGGATGGCTTTTGCGCGGTCTGGAGCTTGTCCGCGCTTTTTCTGTCGTATTGGAGAATATCCTTGTCGGATTTGTAGCTTGTGTTCCGTGATGGAGCGTGGTACTCCTGTCATATGCTTTGGTTCCCATGCAAAAATATCTAAGTTATTTTGCAGGAGTGCGCATATAGCTGCTTTGCCTTTGTCAGACAGAGACCCGCCAATAGATACCTGTTGATCCGGGTAGTCAGGGTGAATGGCGACCCTTAGGTTTGGGACTTTGATTGCGCGCTGTTCTGGAACATCGCCTACGTCATTTGTCACTGCGTTGCATTCTTTGGGTGGTATGGTGGTATTGTAGAGAGTGACAATACCTCCTTCTACTGGGAACTTGAGCATCCCGTGCGCTGTGGATGGAACGGCGCGGATGGATGATATTCCAGGTCTCCCGATGATGCCGTTGTACGGAGAGGGGGATCTGATTACCATGAAGTTCATCCAGGTGACTGTAGAGTGTGGTTTGTCACCAACTTCTACAAGTAGACGTAATTGCCCCATGGGCCATATCTTCTCCCCTGTGAAGCCAGTGAGCGATGTTGTGGCTGGGATCAACTGACTCTGTATCTCAGGTCGCAGCTTCTTGAAACAGTGTTCATATATAATATCAGCGGATGCACCTCCATCTATATACATGCGACGGATGTCGTGACCCCCCGTATGTATTTCAATAGTAAGTGGATCCACTACTGCGTTGTTCGCAGTCAGGGAGGGGAAAGAAATTTCATTTCCCTTAGAGAACCGTTGACTGACTTTCTGTCTTGTCGCGCGCTGCGATGGCTGTATCATGTAGATGATATCTGCCTTTTCTTTTGATGTCTCTTTCTTGGCCCCTGGTTTTGGTTTGTCTTTCCCTTCTCTGATGTTTTTTACGAGGTGGTCCATCTTTCCTTCCTTTACCAATTTGTCAATCAATTGGCGCAGTTGGACGCACTCGTTGGTTGTGTGGCCTTTCTGTCCATGGTATTCGCAATAACCATTCCCTGTGCGCCGATCCTCTGGGGTGCGCATTGGTGGTGGTTTCGGGAAGTTCGCCCCTTCCGTCGCGAATATCTCCTTTGGAGTTTTTGTTAATGGGGTGTACTTGTCGTTTCCCCTCCCACCGCCTTGAGTGCGATAACTCCTATTACGATTGCCACTCTGGTCATTGGATTGTCTCCTTGACTCTTCTTGTGGCCTATGGTTCGAGTAGCCTTTTTTGCTATCCGCAGCGGCTTCTTCTCCTTGGACGAAAGACCTCGTGCGCTTCATGAGTTCGTCAAAGGTTAGGGGAACCTTATCGTTTAACTTTTTTATCAAATCTGGGTTATTGATTGCATTCATAAAACCCGATATTTTTAGTATCTCTGGACACGCCTTGACTTTCATGCATTCGTCCTTAAAGCGTTCCATGAAAGCACTTGTGGGTTCCCCTTGTCGCTGTTTAACCCTAGCGAGTTCGACAGGGTTTTTGGCGCACTTCTTCCTTTGAGTAAAGTTTAAGCGAAACGCCTTGCGCAACTCCTCAAACCCATCGATGCTTCTACGTGGAAGTTTGCTAAACCAGTTGCGCGCATTCCCTACTAATGTAGAGTTGAACATATGGCACCACACAGGTTGTGGCCAATTTTCGATAGTGGCTGCTGATTCGAAAATTTTTAGGTGATCATCAGGATCACCTGTCCCATCATATGTTTTGACGTTAGCAGGCATGCGCCTTTTCTTATTCTCTGAAAAATCGCTGATGCGCCTAGTGAACGCATCAACCTTTTGGCGACGCCAGGGAAGAGACATGTCTTCGTCTTCCTGGTCGCGGTATTTTCCTCTTGATTTCCAGTGTCCAGTCTCGTTGTCCGAGGAATCACTTGAAGATGAGCGAACTCTTTTGTGACGCTTGCGTCGACTATCATCAGAGTCTGAGCTTGCTCCTCTGCGGCGCTTGCGCCGACTACCCTCAGAGTCAGAGCTTGAGGGGCTTTCACTTGGGGAGCATCGTCGCCCAAGCCTATCTTGGATCCTGCGACTGCCAAGCCTAGCGTGGACATTGGCGCGCCGTTCCCCATCTTCATGCTCCTCCAGATGCTGAAGGTCGGCTGCTTCATCGTCCACAACCTTCCTTCCAATCCTGGAAAACACTGGTTGTTTGCGGCTATCCTTCTCACGTCTTTCCTTTCGGTAGCACGGTGGGGACACTTCTTGCTCAGGGTCGAAGTTGAGTCTGGCGTGCAGACTTTGGCTTGACCTCTTCTTTGCCTCCTCTTGCATGAGCGCAGCCAAGGCTTCGTAGTTTTGAGATACAAAGTCACTTGGCGCCAATTCGGGAGTGACTCCTTCTAGCGCGATGGAGTCTGTTTCCAAAACAAGATCCTTGTTTCGGATAGGCGCATTGGGAGGCTCAGTGAAGTTCACCTCTGGCATAGCGAGAGGAGTGCGCTGTGGGTCTACCGCGCTAGTACTTGTTGTAGTAGCATTGGTAGTCAGAATAGGCGGTTCTACTGGAGTAAGGAGCAAATCTGAGTACGCTCCAAAGCTTCTAGGCATACTGGTTGTTCCAGAGACCTGCTTGGAGGCCGCATCAGTTTGTTGTTTCTTCCCCAGTAAATCGTCATGCGCTTTCTTCGCATGCGGAGTCCGCTCCTTTCCGTGTTTCGTCATTCTAGTTCTTGGTAAAAATCTTAGTGTAGGGTCCCACGGATGGCGCCACTTGTTGATACAAAAGTTGGGCGTTCCTTGTTAAGACTCCTATTCTCGTACCAATTAGATCTTAATGCTCGATGGAACCTGCGCACTAAGAAAAAGAGCAAACACCGTTAGGCTTATCGAGGGATTGTCTCCCCCGATTATCCTCCGGCGTGAGAGTAAGTAATCGAAGTTTAGGGTTTAGTGAAGAGTTAGGGTTTTTAGTAGATCGTACCTTTACCGAGGGCTTGGGTGCCCTTTATATACATATGAAACCCTAGTAGGTTTCGTGTTCCCTACTCCTCGGCGTATTCGCCGACCTTGGATATTTGGTATATATCCCCTTTATTTAGGAGATACTCAATATCCCATCCGGAAATAACTTTGGGCTTGGGCCTTGTAGGCCCAAACCGCATAACTGGTAGTCCAGTTATCGCCATAGCGCCCCACACGTAGTGGGCTTAAGTATTAGTATTGTTTACTAATCGGGTCCGTGACCCGGGTGTAGACTATACGTCATCACTATTGTACATCAATCGTTTATGTGGATTTCACCTGCCAATCCTAAGATGCGATTTAGTTGGTTAGGATGGTTAGAAAATCCCATAGACTAACATTTCTTCTTTGTAATTGTTTTTATAGCTTTTGCTAGTTTTAATATATTGTCGCCGTTTAAAAAAATTGTAATTAAGTCTTTAAATAATTAATAGATTATGTTACCTTTTATAAGAGTTTTTTAGTTAAACAACCTAACATTTCTAATTTTGTAAATTTTTATGTTTTTAAACAAGATTAAAGTTTGACTATTTTCTTTTTATATGTAATAAAAATACTCAATTTCAATTTTTATTTGTGAATGAGTACTTTTTTTCGAATAACAATTGAATATGAAAAACTACTTAAAAAAAGCCTAGCAAGGAGCTAGACAAATGTTACAAGGAAGAGGTTAAAGAATTACAAAACCATCTTCATATTGGTGCACAAATGTAATGATTTCGTTTTTCTTAAACAGTTAAACTGTGTATAATTTAAAAGTGAATATTTAAATTGGGACGAAGGAAGTATTAATCAAATCTCTCAAAGCGTAACCTATATAAAGACATATTCTTGGTTTGGTTCGATAACATACCGATTATAAAATGCAATATGACGTAAAATAACACGCTAAACACACCTAAAAACACACCTAAACGCTTTAGCGAGCTTGTCGAAAAACTAAACGTATTAAACTTAAAGTGTTAAATGGGATTTAGATTGATAGAGAAGGGGGGGCGAAGTGAAAGTCTGTATATATAAATAGAGGTACAAATAGATTCTTTGTTTGTTCAATCACCATGGATACAAACCCTAGTATTTTTCCTCGTTTTGAAAACCCTAACCCTAAACGTAAGCAATTTGGGGATCTGCCATATACGACCCACGCAGAATTTGTAGAATTTGTAGAAGCATCGAAACGGTTGAAAGAAGAAGCAAAAGGTGGTGAAGAGCCAAATATAGTTAGAGGTGATTCTGCAATAAAAACCAGTAGCTGGAATAACTTGAATTTTCCAGTTTTTACCGATGAAATTTTGGCCTACGTCGAAGATGAACCACAACATGCTACCATGCGTGGTAATGATATATGACCTTTAATCAATATTAATTGAATTATTATGTACTATATATATATACAGTTTACTTTTTCTAATATATAGTCCATGTATTTGAACCTTTACAGGCGAACCTCCCCAACCTTACAAAAACTCACCACCAAAGGAGACCATTAGCACGGACACAAGCGTTGCCTATCTCAGATCACACGAACTGCCCCCTATTGACGACGATGTTGACGACGATGAACCACAACATGCTACCATGCGTGGTAATGATATTTGACCTTTAACCAATATTAATTGAGTTATTATGTACTATATATTCTAATAGTTCATGTACGTATTTGAACCTTTATAGGCGTACGCCCCCAACCTTACAAACACTCAACACCGAAGGAAACCATTAGCACGGACACAAGCATTGCCTATCTCAGATCACACGAATTGTCCCCTGTTTCCAACGATGAACCACAACATGCTACCATCCGCTGTAATGGTATTTGACCTTTAACCAATATATTAATTGAATTATTATGTACTATATAGTTTACTTTTTTCTAACAGTCCATGTATTTGAACCTTTATAGGCGAAAGTCCCCAACCTTACAAAAACTCACCACCAAAGGAGACCATAGTATCATAGAAGCAGAACCTGCAAAAGCAGAAGACAGTGAGTTCTATGCTGCTGACCTATTTACTTTGCTTAAAGGGTAGTTTTTCTTTTATAAACCTTTTGGTAGAATGCATGATTGTTAAAATAGTACTACAAATCAAAGCTAGGTTCTCAGCTAATAAAAGCATCTATTGGCTTTAATAGCAAGGTTAAAAAATCGGACAATTTAGTGGATATTTATGTATTTGGCTAATTAATTAGGCTACAGTAAACCTTTCCCAGAAAATGAGGGGACAAGAAGATGCTAAAAAAATGAGCCTTTTGTTGTGCTGAGGTCAAGATTTTTTTTTATTTTTTTTATTTTTTGGATTATTGTTTTCAAAGCGAGTCTTGCATTTTCAAAACACACTAATTCAAAACATTTTTTGATCATTGTTGGGGTGTTTAGGTACTCATCTATCGTATAAAATAATATGTTGTGACTGTCCGTGTGATAATCGGTTCTGCACAAATTCTTTGTGAGAGCATCTCTTTACCCATTTGACCAATTTGACTTACTAAAGTTATAATCTAACACAAACCAATTTATTTAGGGCTAATGGCCTCTAAATGTATCATAGTTGTTATGATTTCCTTCTATATGTATCGAACAAATTTTTTTGCTATTCTATGTACTAAACTTGATTTTTTTTTATTTTTTGTGTACTTTATGACCATTTTCCCCCTCATTTTATTAACATGGGAGGGGCAAAATGGTCATAAGTTACATAAAAAATACCAAAAAATACCAAAAAATCAAGTTTAGTACATAGAATGGCAAAAAATTTGTTCAATACATATAGAAGGAAATCATGACAACTATGATACATTATCGTGTCATTAGCCCATTTATTTATTCATAAGCAAGTCGAAATTTTATCTGTTTCTGTTTTTTTATGATCATATATTGTGTTTTCTAACTTTGAACCTTGTAATTTATTAATTTCTTACTCTAAACCCCGTAAATGGAATGGCCCACGTAACGTGACAAGTAGGAAAAAACTTGAAGCACCAACCCGTGAGTCCTCTGTGAACATTTATTAGCACCTATCTTTAAAGTTTGTTCAAATGCATGTTTTTTTTACTTGTTTTGGATGTTGTAAATTGAACCAGCCCCAAGCAAAACTTCTCTTCAAATGAAGTGACTTTGGCTTATGGTTAATCAAATAGGTACGAAGGCTGAAGTGGAAGGAGGGTCTGTTTTAAACATGGAACTTGAAGAGTCAAGTGACTATGTGGTAGAGAATATGCTGGGTTCAGTTATTTGAATGAATTGAGACACCTTCGTGCTTCAAATGGAGGAAATTTCACATCTTCGTTGCTGAATTTTCAAATTTGTTGAGAGCAAAGTTTAAAAAAATATTGCATCTCCAGAAATCCAACATATATGAAAATATCGACTCCTACATGGGCTCATTTATTTGAAACAAAGTCAATTGAATATTAATTTGAGTGTGAATTTTGTCTTTGTAAGTTGAACAATCTACAATAAACTTCTGGATATTTGAATGCAATATTTTGGTGATCTCGTAACATTTTTCCAAAATATGTTATGATGTTGCAGTATTGACATTGATGCTGATTGAGTGCTGACAGTTGAAAAAATGAATGACAGGTAGAAAAAAAAGCGACCCAGATAGATCACAAACATAATAAGCGTAGTTGGACACTCCAACATGTCAGTATAGTAAGGATTCTTTTGTAAATAAAAGTACTCAGATAATTTCATTAGCAGCAAGCTTTAACAAGCTACATAGGGACATGTTTGTAACAATTTGTGATAACAATCTCTCATAGTTTAAGATCCAATTAAAAACAGACAAAGAGAACCGCAAGGTGCTGTAATTCGGATCTAAATGTTCTGAATGCTTCTCCAAGTGCTTACTCTGAAGGGACAAATTAAAGATTGTTTACCTTGTTGTGCTGGTGTTTTTAACTGTTCCACAGGTGATTGTGCAGTGGAGGTACCGAAGTTGTTAAGTGAGTCATGTTTTAGATTTGATTATTTTGTGTTATGGATGAATACTATGTGTCATTGCTTTAAACTTATTGTTACTATACTCCAACATAATAAGGTTAGTTGGTTAATGGTGATTAAGAGCAAGTAAAATAATAGTTTCACATTACTGCAAGATATAAAAAAACAGCAATGTAATTAATTGGAGTGCGTGAAGTGAAAGTTCTGAAACAAACATCAACCGACTTCCGTTAGACCATTACCTAAACATACTCCTTGATCGATCCTTTTTTTTTTGTTTTTTTTCAACACAAGACGTACATACTATGGTTTAGTAATCATTTGATTCGGCCAGACATACACCATGGTTTCACTTGACTCGCCAAGATCCATGTTTAAGACAGACCCTCCTTCCACTTCAGCCTCTATACCTGTTTGATTAACCAGCACCAAAATACCGTAAGTCAAAGGAGTTTCACTTCATTTAAGGACTTTGTTACTTAAAAATAATTATTTTCTTCCTTGGGGTTAATTTACAAAATCCAAGATAATTAAGTAAATATTACATGCTTTTACCAAACATTACATATATGTGTAGGAAATTGTTAGCAGGGAACTCACCAGTGGCTGTTTCATGTTCTTCGCAACTCTCCAGCTTCTTGCGTGGGCCATTCCATATACCTGGGTTAGAGCTATAAGAAATTAATAAAGTACAAGGTTTAAAGTCTGAATACACAATATATGATTATAGCCAATAACAGAAGATTATGGTACTTAGGCTTACTAATGAATAAGTTGATTTGTGCTATTTAGCTTTAATTAGAGTCAAATTGATCAAATGGGTTGGGAGTTGCTCTAACAAACAATTTAGAAAACAAAAGCTTTATTAATTTGCATAATATAGATCACACACAATCACAATATATTAATTTCTATGGTAGATGTAGGATTACGTAAACACCCCAACTTTGACCAAATTATGTGTCGAATTTGTGTGTTTCGAAGTCATGAGCAAAACAAACAAACATCAGTTCGTTTTTTATAGTATCTTCTGTCCTGGACACCATTCTTTATACCGTTCATCAACCAGTTGTTTCTTGCATGCCTCATAATACACAAACAAAATTTGAGCTACTTTAAAAAAGCTCAGTGCCAGCCACCAATACCTCCTTTTTTTCAAGAAATGTCAAAAGGGCATGAAGCAGGGGACCAGGAGATAGACCAGTCGAGTATAAGAGGGAAGCGGTCGAAGAACTTGGTCCATTTGGCCTGGACCAGTTCCCGAAAGAAGTCTAAGGAGGGCAGAAATCAGTGAATAACGGTGGAAGTGAAGGGACCATGAGAGTGAACATTGGGTCATCTACACGAGAAGAGAATGAAGGGTCTGATAGGAGTTGCATTTGCTTCAAAAGGGGTGTTAATTTGTCAGGAGAGCTGCATGCTTTTACTTTTTAAGTAAATTTGTTCAGGAACATTGCATCTCAATCTTAGCATATGTAATTATCTATTTGCTTTATTTGTTCTCTAGCTTGCGTGAAAGTGTATTTACAAGTTATACAAAAAAAATGTATACAAAAATTGTGTATGACAACACGGATACCCATGTTATAAAGGGTTAAATCTTACTTCGGAGTTCGGATAGAAGAAGTTCACTGACGTTCTCTCACACAGTAATTCCTTATGTGATGTTAAAAACACTTGCGTTTTATCGTTTATAATTCTTGATATATGCCTTAATGTTTTCAATGTAACTATATATTTTTACAGAGCACATTTTCATGGAAACGTTCTACAAGTTATATGTCCATATACTGAACCCCAGGTATCTCACTGACCAGAGAAGCGTAAAGTACGTGAAATGTTTTACAGATGATCCAAATGTTTGACAAGAAATGTTTGTCTATTCACTTTATGCTGACCCTAGTTTCTTCCAGTATTTTTTATTTGAACATCAAAGTTAGACACGAAATTTACACCCTTCATAATTCATGCATGCAAAACATGATGCATATACTGATACGATAGCATTTGAAAGATATAGAGACAGTACTTAATATCTTATAACAACGCTGGTTATAAAAGGGTGAAATCCAACCACTATAATTATGAGAAGCACTTAAAAACATATATAATAAGTTCTAGAACCACAGCCACAACAAGAGTGACTTTTAATTGTTACTAAACGCAGACGCAGGGTTAATTTGAATCCTCGCTAGGATGCATGGGAACAGATCCTCCTTCAACTTGAGCTTCATTGCCTATTAATTAATTAAGCAACACAAAAGACAAAATTCATATAAGCCAAATAAGTTTAAATCAATGGCAAATTGATAATTTAGTATATCTTTAGTGAGTCTAATGATAAAGAGACTTTAAATCACTACCACTTGGTCTAAGAGACGGCTTGTATTACTGCTAGAATAATGGAAGGTGATATTGTGATATTTGTTAAGACTTGTGAGATTCCATCATTTTTATATTGAAAAAAAATTGGAAAACGCTTAAGCAAAAAAAAAAGAGAGACTAAATTAACCGCATCTGAGCACAAGACCAAAACGAGGCCATGAAAACCAAAATGTAAAAAACCCAAGATACAAACTAAGTTACCCTCGGGGCAGCCCACCTTTGACAAACAACATATGCAAAGTACGTAACATATGGGATTTAATTGTTACCAGAAGCAGTTGTTGATGAATCAGCAGCTGGTGCAAGGTTTAGATCCTCAAAAGGGCCCTCGAGAATAGATACTCCGCCTTCAACTTGAACTTCGGTACCTATTAATTTTATCAAACACAAAAAAACCCCATAATATAAGCCAAAGCAATTTCTATTTATTTATGTATTATAACCGGTTGATTTCTAAATGTACATCTTTATGGAGTCAAATTTGTTTCACTTGAGCTTTCATTCAAGTACTAATTGGTCTCACACAAGCAGTTCAGAGGACATTGTTACTTTAATAAAATGAGTAATTCGCCCTTGGGGTGAATCCACAAACATCATAAACTGTTAGCAGGGCATTCACCAGTTGCTTCTTCAAGTTCTTGATCACGGCTAAACAGCTTCTTGCGTGCGATAGCGGCTACAAGAAATAAATAAATTACAAGGTTCAAAGTTAGGATACACAATATAAAATTATAGCAAATAACAGAAATTGAAGAAATTTCGACTTAGTTTGATTTGTGTTAAGATACACAGCTTTAGCAAATCAAAAATTGGTCAAATGGAAAGAGAGTTGCTCTCACGAACACTTTATTTAGAAAATTATAAATTTGCACAATCACAGTAAATTATATTCAAGGCAGAATGTAAGATAACCTAAACACCCCCAAATTATGTGTATTTTGAAGTCGCAAGACTCACTTTGGAACCAATAAAATCCAGATAAAAAACTAGGCATGAGCACACCAATAAACAATCATCCGGCTCATTTTTTTTAGCATCTTCTAGTTCTCGGAAAGGTTGATGTAAATATCCACTTAATAGCCTGCTTGAATTCAAGTTTGTTTTCGAACTGCTGTTTGATGGTAGCACGCAGGTTAAAACAGATGCTTTTAATTAACAGAGAGCCTAGATGCAGAATGGGTTACACATAAAACAAAGCCTATTTAATTAAGGTGTTTCATTTGTACTATTATAAGGACTGTGAATCCTAAGTTAATGAAGAGTGGTTTTGTCTTGGGTGAATTAAGATACGAAAGTGTTAGCAAGAGCACTCACAAGATGCTCGTGCTGCGGCTGCGGCTGCTTTTGCTCGTGCGGTTGCTTTTGCTCGTGCCTCTGCAAGTCTTGCATTCGCTTCTTCGGGACTCATCAAGTAATACTTGACCGCTATAATAATAATAATAAATCACAAAGATAAAAGTTATATATAGTAGCAGTTACGGGTGAGTATATATGAGTAAATATAGTTATAGCAGGAAGCTGAGAACAAACAATTTTCTTCTTTTGCACGTAAGGCATGTCGTTCTGCTTCTTCAAACCTTGCCATCTCCTCTGGGGATTTTTTGGGACGTGGGGGAGCTGTTCTACCTATAAATAAATTACAACAACATATTTCATATGTTAACAAGTATTTCCAAGGTACGAATTCATCACTTGCTTGCGTGTACTAAGGTATCTGATTTTTGATGATGCAAACATATATAAGCAGCAATTAGAAAAATAAATAAATATATACCTCTGGATGGGGGGTTAACTTTAACTTTAACATTAAGATGTGCAGTCCAAGGATCTTCGATGGGTGGCTTCTTGTTTTCATAGTATTTGCGGTATTCCTGATTGGCTAATCTGAGCGTAGCCCTGTCCTCTTCAGACAGTACAGGAGGAGGCTGAGGATTAAGTCTATCAAGAAGGCTGTATTCGTTAACGTTAAATTTTATTAAAGGATCACCAAGATTGATTGCTATCATATTTGGGTTTGCAGTTGGATATAGAATTGGTCTATCACGACCTGCTGCTTTTTCCCTCAACCGACGTTCTACTTCAAACATTTCTTCTTCACTAGTCCAAATCACGGGTAATGGCATTCCCGGAATCAGAGTGTTTAGTAGGTTTCTTCTTGTATCATCATCCATTGTGATTGGGAATTTTCCCTAACCAAATTTCTTCTTTTATAACTTTTTTAAACGTCTCACTTCGCCCCCTTCCTTATTTTATAATTACTCCTCATTGTCTTGTGTTGTTGACTTGGTCCATCCAAATTCAAAACCAACTTGTTTGTAGGTTAGATGAGTATAAGTAACAACAAGCCCAACATCCATCTTTATTTGGGCTTCCTCGTACACAACCTCAACCCGCTTCCTTCTAATACAACAACGTTACAACTAGGGGTGTTCACGCATCGGTTCGGTTCTGTTAGTTGGAAGATTTAAGCTATCCATCGTGAGGCGGGTAATTCGTTTTACTACCCGAAACTGAACCGTACTAGGCGGGTAATTGGACATGCGGGTACCCGAAATGAGCGGTTACCCGTGGTTCTGGTCACGGTTAACCACTTTAGACGTTTCATCGAGTTTAATAGTATGAACAATAACATGACTTAGGAGCGTAAAATGTCAATTGAGTAAAATTCAAAAATTTTAATAGATTAGAGTCATTTTGAAGTTATCATGTCACAATAATTGCATTTAAATAAACTTACGTTAAACAATTTTTACAAATAGATGTTTAGTATGTTTACCTTAGGGGTATAAAATTCGTAATATAATAAAAGTTTTGCAATAGTATAATCAATACTTGGATAATTATTTGAATATTTAATTAAAAACATGCATGTATACTATACAAGGTTTGCTTCGGTTCAGTTAACCATAGATATCTAAAACTAAAAACTGAAACCGAATTCTGATAAGCGGTTTACTTCGGTTTCGTTTTTTTTCTTTTGGTTTCTTCGGTTTTAGGTTTTTTTGGTTTTTGATTGAACGGTTTGGCTCGGCTTTTTAGTTTCTCAAGTTTTTTAAACACCCTAGTTACAACCTTAATTCAACTTGCACTTAGATATTCCAACAGGATGCATTTTTTTCTCTCAAATCATGTCTTCCGACCTACCTTCAACATGAGTACGTAGGTTCAAGTGTACCTTGTTAATACTTCTTTTGAATTAAAAAATAACGATAAAATGAAAAATTTATCATGCATGTGCATTATTAAAAGAAGAGGTAATTCTCTATGTGCCCCGGTCGCCCAAAGTTTATATATTTTCTAGACCAAAAAAATGTGACTTCTCAAAATGCCTCAGGAGACTTGAGCGACTTATCCCCCACCCCTTTAAATGTCGACAAGTGTCTCATACAATTCGCCCAAGTCGCTTAAGTCGCATGGGGACACTTGTAAACATTTGAAATGTGAAAGACAAGTCGCCCATTTTGAGAAGTCACTTTTTCTGGTCTAAAAAAGATATAAATTTTAGGCGACCGGGGCACGTAGAGAATTACCTCTTAAAAGAAACCTAACCTCCCATGTCGGTATGAAAGTATGAAACAACGATGGAAGTATTCCAAGGACCCTTTCCAACGTTATTTGCATATCATATATGTTTTGTTATGATTTTTCACTTCGCTCCCTCGTGTATCGACCAAATTCCCATTTACCACTTTAAGCTAGGAGTGTTGAGCATTTAGTTTTTCGACGAGTTTTTGGAAGCGTTTAGCTTTTAGAGTTTTAAATATAAAGCTTACTTTGCAATCAGCGTTAATGCGTTGGGGTTCAAAAGGGGGTTTTTGAATGTAGTAAAACTAGCGTTTAGCATGTAGCTTCAAGTCATTTTACCACATATAATTATAGATATAGCTATCTTACAAAATACTTTTATCAAATGATGAACAATTAGTATCATCGCGTCTAGAAGTTTAATGGCTGATCATAAGAAGAAACAGGTGCATGTTATTAGTAACTCACGGGACGAATCTAGCAGGCATAGCAAACACATAAAAAAGAAGATAGAGCTTGGCTCCTTAAACCTCATTTAAAGAAGGGATAATTGATTGTGAATGTAACTAAGTTGCCACTTTGTAATATGTCGCGTAACATTCTTATTTTTGTCCTATTGATTGTGTCGATATTGTGAAACTTTCTAATTGTGTACTAAGTGAGTGGATTAAGAAAATGATGATTACGTGTCATGTATTAGTAAAAAATCAGTGGCAACACCCGTTATATAGTGACTTGCATTTAACCTAAACACCTCTTTTTTTCTTCCCCTTTATTTTCTTCCTCTTCGTAAAATCTTCATCTCAAAATCAATTGACATGCATTAAGAAAACTCAAATCAGCCATCTTGAAACCATACCCTCGCCCTCAATATAGTCTTCGGAACCCAAACACGATATCAATCATATCACCAGTATCGGCAACAATAAACCTAGAATCATTACAGTCATCATTTTCAAGATCATTATCAGATAACAATGGTTACTAACCCTAAACCAAAATCATACGCAAACTCATTGCAAGCTTTTAAAAGATATCCACTTTGGTAAGAAGATGTTTTTAAGTCAGTTTTACTTAACCACATTCATTATAAAATAGGGAAAATCATCTGAAAAAGCATCATACTTGCCACCTTATTCTTTTTTTAGCATCAAACTTTTTTTTTTCTATTGTGGGCACATACTCCCTTAATCACCTCTATTGTAACTATTTTAAGGGAGATGTATGACGTGGCACTACTTAATCACAATAATTACGTTATATCCCATTTTTTTTATAACTTTGAGTGTCTTTTGACAATGTTTGATAGTTAGAGGTTGTGTTTTATATTATGTTTCATTAAAACCCAATTCCCTCTAACACAGTTATACGTTTCCCTCTTCCCCAATATTTTTGTTTTCCCTAAACGGTCGGCATAACTAACCCTAATTTCACAGACGCAGTAATTGACCCACATTTGATGTGCGTTTTCATAATTCAGGTACATTTACTTTGATTTCGTTGCTTATACTATGTTTTTATCAATATAATTACCCTAATTAGGCTAATTTTCACAAACCCTAATTTTTCGTATTTTGTGATTTTTGTAACAGCATGATACCTGGGACCAATTTACATCAATTTGATGTACACAATGATGGGTTCTTTGCACATTCACCTTTTAAGGTATAAGGATGGGGTGATTCTGAATATGGCTGTTCAAAGGATGACCTACGAAATATTTGCTCAGTTTGTGGAAGAAAAAGTTGGTAACTACTTCCAAGGTTTGTATTACAAAGTTCCAAATATTGATTTAGAGA
Organism: Artemisia tridentata subsp. tridentata; assembly: GCA_021014915.2. Taxonomy (NCBI): domain Eukaryota; kingdom Viridiplantae; phylum Streptophyta; class Magnoliopsida; order Asterales; family Asteraceae; genus Artemisia; species Artemisia tridentata. Next base: position 66,196,629 of record CP139508.1, on the reverse strand, counting down.
AAGGCTTAGTTAGAGTAACAAATGATAAGGAAATAGCATACATGTTTGATGTTGCTGACTTGTTTGGCAGGCTAGAGCTCTATTTAGATCACTTAGATATGGATCTGTCAGAGTATCTATGTAATTCAGATACCTCTTCTATGGATGAAACTGTATCTAAGGCAAAAGGCACACCCAAAAAAAAGTATTGCAATGAGTTTTCTGTGGATGAGTTGATTCATTGGGCTGAGATGGAGGTCCAGGTTGAGGGTTCATCTTCTTGCCATCCTAGAAACTCAGAGGGTGAGAGTAGTAGGACTAGGGTGAATGTTGATAAGGGCAAAGGGAAGGTTACAGAGGATGCAACAGATGGTGATGAGAGTAGCAGGACTAGGGTGAATGTTGATAAGGGCAAAGGGAAGGTTACAGAGGATGCAACAGATGGTGATGATGATTCTGAATATGATAGTGACTTTGATAGTGACTATAATTCAGATAAGTCAGTTGACTATCTTAGTCCTGGTGAGGAGGAGTTGATTGAACTAAGGAAAAGAATGAAAGCTAGTAGAGGGAAGGAAGCTGAGGGTATTCCAGAAATGAATGATGACACTATACCTACTGATGACACCATACCTACTTGTGTCTTATTAATACATATATTATAACATTGTTATTATATATAGGGTCTTATTGAAGCTGTGAAGGATGTAATGCCATATGCCGAACACAGGCAATGTGCAAGGCATATTTATGAAGGCTTTAGGAAACAATTCACAGGCTTGGAGTTTAGAGACTTGTTTTGGGCAGCATCAAAAGCCTCATATCTACCACTCTTCTACAAGACAATGGACAAGATAAAAATGGCAAACCCAAAGGCTCATAAGTATCTTATGGATAAGAATCCCAAAACATGGTCAAGAGCTTTTTTTGAAGTTAACAGAGGATGTGAGGCGGTTGAGAATGGATTTAGTGAATGTTTTAACAGTGTTATTTTAAGTGTTAGGGACAAGCCATTGATAACTATGCTAGAAGCTATCAGAGTGATAGTACTAGAGAGGATGCACAGAATGAGGGAAATCAGTAAGAAATGGAACCCTGGAGTTTGTCCCAGCATTCAAAGGAGATTGGAATTGCTGAAAGATCAACAAAGGTAACTCTATTTTAAATTAATTGTGTATTATCTTATGAAAGATGTTGCATTGACACATATAAATGTGTTATGTTGCAGGTTCTGGCATGTTATCCCTGCTGGTGGGAATGTGTTTGAGGTGAGATCAGGAAGTGACGCATTCACAGTTGATGAACCAAAGATGTCTTGCACATGTAGAATGTGGCAGTTATCAGGTATACCTTGTGTGCATGCTACAAAGGTAATACTCTATCTAAACAAGCTACCAGAGGCCTATGTTCCATCTTGGTTTGAAACAGACGTGTATTTTGTGGCATATCACCATTATTTAAAACCAGATGGAGGTATCAATTTCTGGCCTGATCAGAGTATGTACTCAGTAGTTTTACCTCCTAAACCCAAAAAAATGCCTGGTAGGCCTAGAAAGAAAAGAATTAGAGCAAAGGGTGAGGGTGGTAGCTCATCAAAAGTGTCAAGGGTAGGTATTGAGATTACTTGTAGTATCTGCAAATAAATTGGGCACAACAAAAAAGGATGCAAAGAAAACAGTAAGGGTTGTAGCTCAGTTGAAAAGCCACCTAGAAAAAATGTTGGAGGTAGGCCTAGAAAGAACAAGGTTAACCAGGATGAGGCATCTGTGGCAGATGATGTTATGCAGGTCAGACAAAGAAAAGAGAATGAAACAAGTGGGTCAAATAGAAAGAACAAGAAAAGAGGTTGCACTTCAACTTATGCAAGATGGTTTGGTGAGCAGCAGGATGAAGAGCAAACTGAGATTGACTTGACACCTGTTCAAGTTGATCTCATGCAGACACAAGAAACTCAAACACAAAAGGTCAGAGTGAGGAGGCCTAGTGAAAGAATCATCAAAAGGAAGTTGGCAAAACAATTGGATGGCCAGGGCAGCACTCCTCAGTCTGCCATGAATATAGATGATGCTTGAACTACTGTCATTTAATGTGCCCATTTTGTACATCTTTTGAGGGCAACTTATGTAAACAATTGGTAACTAATCTTGGTATGTAATATGGCTAGAACAAGTAGTATTTAGTAGCCACTAATGTATTTAGTAGAACAAGTAATATTTAGGGCAACTTATGTAATGACCATCAACCAATAGCCCATTTTGTACATGATACAGGGCACTTTTGATGGTCAATCCAAAAACTGTTATGTCATAACATAACAAAATGCAGTATGCAGTTTGGTATTCCTTTTACTATTCTTCATGTGACCTTATCTTTTTGCTCTATATAACATAACAAAATGGATTCCAACATTCAGATTCATTTGATCCACTTTCATGGAAGGCTTATTTTCCAAAAGATTACAATCCAAAAGATTACTTTGTTACTTCAAAGGTGAAAAGTAGCACAAAAGTGACCAACAAACATGACATAAATACAGTAACATAACAAATGGTCAAAGATTTCATAAATACAGTAACATAACATTAAAAAGATCCTTAGATCACTTCGATAATGACATACCAACCAAAACACAGATTACACACAAACATCCTAACATGATGATAAACAACCTATCATACAATTCCAACTTTGAGTTTCTAGCCTTCAACTCATCTTCCAATCTTGACTTTGTAGCCTTCAACTCATCTTCCAACCTTGACTTGTCCAAAGCAAGAGACTCAATTATGGGTCCACTATACTCATTGTTCTTCATTCGCTTCTGCCTTAGATAGAACCCATACACCAACTCTTTGTAGTATTCACTAGGAAGATCTTCATCCAGAAACTCATACACATGACAAACATTGCATGTGACGAATCTCTTACCCAGATTCCTCCTTGTGGTGGCTGTTTGCACTCTTAATTGACGATTACAGTTACAAAAATGTTCAATCTTACCTCCAATTAAACAGGATTGAGCTGTGCTTGAACTGCTCATGCTTTAGGGTTCTTGTTCGACCATTTATGGAGAAGGGATTATTTGGGGAAAGAGGGAAAATAAATAAGTTGAAAGGGGATGGTAGGGTTTGCAAGTGGGAAAAAACAATAGATAAAAATCACCCTCCAAGTTACAACATTGTCAAAACGGACCCAGAAGTGTGCAAAAACGGGGTAAAACGGGATTATTTTGATTAAGAAATGTCACGTCATCAAAATAGTTACAATAGAGGTGATTAAGGGAGTATGTGCCCACAATAGAAAAAAAAAATTTTGATGCCAACAAAAGAATAAGATGGCAAGTATGATGCCTTTTTCAGATAATTTTCCCTATAAAATACACATTCACTTTTATTTCCGAATACACCAACCCCATTCATTATCAAATACACAACTGAATTTTTCCACCCACAACTTGTGTTTGTTTGTATTTGATAATTAATGGGGCTTGTGTAGGTGACTAGGTGTAGGTAAAAGTAGGGGTGAGCATGGGGCGGTTCGGTGCGGTTTTTGACTAAAACCGAAACCGCCCCCGCAATTGCGGTTTCTATAAAAATGAGGATCCGCACCGCGCGGTTTTTGCGTTTCGGTTTTGTGGGTTTATGCGGTTTTGCGGGTTGGTTTTTGGTCAAAACCGCCCCGCATCGCAAGATATACTTTTTTATTTTTGGTGCGGTTTTGCGGGTTTTGTGGTTTTTGGTGCGGTTTTAGTGTGTTATTCTACAAAATAAAAAAATATATTTAAAAAATATATCTAAAAAATAAAAAAATATAAATTTTAGTGTGTTATTTTAGTGTGTTATTCTAAAAAATAAAAAAATATATATTTTAAAAAATTATAAATTGTAGAGTGGTGCGGTGCGGTTTTTCGGTGAAAACCGAAACCGCCCCGCAATTGCGGTTTTTATTTTTTCCTGAAACCGATCCACCGGTTTTTGCGGTTTTGCGGTTTTTGTGAGGCGGTTTTTTGTGGTTTTTACGGTTTTGCGATTTGCGGTTCGATTTTTGCTCACCCCTAGGTAAAAGTGAATGTGTATTTGATAATGAATGTAGTTAGGTAAAAGTGAATTAAAAACATCTTTTACAAAAATGGATATCTTTTAAAAACCTGCAAGTGATATCGATGCATTTAATTGAAATAAAAAAAAGACAGCTATTCAACACTATACAAACTAGTATATGACAAAAGATGTATTAATTGACAATAAAAAGATCCCATGCGTGCATGAAGAAAATGCGCAACTATAAAAAAATGTGCTTGACTACTCGTGTCGCCATAGGAGTGGGTGTTTTTTGGTAACGCGTGTGCGTTTGAAAATTATAATGCGCCATGGTTTTGCTAAATTAATAAAAATTGGTTCATTCTCATCAAAGTAGTATATTACTCCCTCCGTCCTTAAATAAATGTTCATTTGGATTTTTTTTTGTCTTTATTATTCAACTTTGATCATAAATATTTTTGTTTGTGTTATATAATACTTGATGCAAAATATATGAATGGATTGGGTTTTAAAAGTATTTTCATTGGTATAATTTTCATCAAGTATTATATAACACAAACAAAATTATTTATGGTCAAAGTTGAATAATAAAGATCACAAAAAGTCCAAGTGGACATTTATTTAGGGACGGAGGGAGTATTAGTTTACTTAGTTAATTTGTTTTAAAGGAAAACATATTAGACCATATATATGTATTTTTTTTGAACGGCTAACTTTTATAAAACTAGCAAGCAGCTAGAAACAAAATTACATAATACAAAGTATTGGGTTTTGAAGCTACAATGTCCAGTTTTTAGAACAAAATTTACTTCTAGACGAACAACACATAAACGCATTAGCCACTATAATATCAAAAATTGTACTTCTCTTCATCTTTAGATCACTGAAAACTTTGTTATTTCGAAACTTTCAAATCACCCACATAGTCGTTAACATGACAGCTTCCAAAATCTTCCTCCGATTGTGACTTAATTGAACCGAGTATACCCAATCCATAATATCGTCAATCAAGACGAAAATATATAGTACGAGTCATTCCGACCCATGCGATGCACTCAGGCTCATTCTAATTGTTCGTAGCGTATTGCTGAGCACTAATTTTCTTTATGTTGTTGTTCAATAGGTTCACCAGTTGTAATTTTGTTATCACAAATACTCAAAATGATTTTATCAGTCGAACAGTGAACATCATTATGTTGATCATTTATTCAATTATCTAAGTGTTCATAGCGTAATTTTTGGCACTAATTCTCGTCATGTTTGAAACTCTCATTTTTTGCTGATAGTCGGTTTTTGTTGGTCAATGCCGTTATTTCGTTACCTTTAATTGAGGTCGAGTAAAAAACTCAAAATGATTTTCAGGTTTTATAGCCTTCTCATAACGTAATTTTCGGCATTAATTTTTGTAATATTTGAAACTCCCACTTTTTTGTCATGGATGGATTTTGTTAGTCAATAAGTTTTGGTTTTTAGATGCACGTGAGGTTAATTTATGTTTTGATATATTTATTTACTTATTATTTTGATGTTTTAGGATGGTAATGGTATGCATTGTCATTTTGATCATGGATGGATTTTGTTGGTCAATAAGTTTTTAAGTTGTGTTTGTTAGCATGGCATAAAAATTGTTGGTGCATTTATTTCGTCACTTTTAATTGAGGCCGAATCAAAAACTCAAAATGATATTCAGACCCGTGCGATGCACACGGCTGTATCTAAGTGTTTATAGCATAATATTTGGCACTAATTTTCATATGCAACTATTTTGTTGAGTTTACAGTTTAGTTCTTCTTCAAAACAGATTAACCACTTGGTTTATGATAAGAAAACATCTTCAACACTTTAACGATAGAAAAGTAACATATGTTTAAGCAATTATAACTGAATACAGAGAAAAATGGTTCACTCGAGCAAGGGGTTTATGTGAGTAATTCACTTGATTTTATTGATTAATTACAATACATAAGAATTAACTATAGTTTCAAAGACAGGTTCTTTAATAAACTTTTGAACTAATAATATTCAACAAATACAAATAGGTTCTTTAATAAACTTTGGCCAAACAACTCTTTAAAATTGCATATAAGCATTTTTCCATGATACTTGCTTGACTTGGTTAAGCTCATGTGATGTCAAACTTTTAACCCACATGTGTAATAACTTCATATGAATATAATATACCTGCATATAAGTTCTGTGAGAAACAAATATATAAAGAAAACCCACTATACATTGGTCCATATAATCTAACTTCATTGACCCATTGAATTCTCCTTACGACATCACTTGATCCACTAAGCTTATGTTGTTGTGTATGACCATCACATAACATTTTTTTAATAAAGATATTACACCCCATCAGTTGCGAACTTATCTTTCTTTGAACTTCTCACACTTATAAAATGTAAGCAATTTCATACTCTAAGGCACAATTATAAACCTTGTTTGCCTAAGCCAATCAACCCCCTTGACCAATAAGAATCACAATTAAGAAAAAATAATATTTTCATTATTAAAAAAGAGCATATGCAAACACACCTTTAAGCCATGCATTTGTGCAGTTTTATACTTGGACACAAAGCTCATTATCTTGTCATGCAATCGTTCGCTAGCCTGACAATTAAAGATTCTCAATGAAACTTACATTTGCTATATGTGAATAATGAAGCTCCAACCATAAAGGATCATGATCTTCTAATAGGACCTCTTTCTTTTCAGGAGAACCACCTGTAAATAAGATTAGAACTTATGTTATTATCATAATGCATTTACACACAACTAAAAATAAAGAATCACAACTAAAAATAAGATTAGAACCTATGTCATACATAACTAACGCATTATAAACAACTATACAATAATCTACTTAATCATGCACTATATAATGTTGTTAGCAAAATGACAAAAAAATGCATCGAACTTGACACTTTTTGTGATTGTGTGTACCCAACTATTTTTTTTCTTCATTGTAACACAAAACTTTTGAATTTTTGTTATTGTATGTATCCACGTCAGCTAAACGTCACATCGTTAGTCCTTTACACTAACGGCCGTTAGTAAATAACTTAAAATTCCGTTTTCTTACGTTTTCGTTCGTTTTCTTACGTTTTCATCCGTTTTCTTACGTTTTCGTCCATTGTTACACGTTTTCGTCCATTTTCGTCCTTTTTTTACGTTTTCGTCTATTTTTACACGTTTTCGTCCGTTTTCTTTCGTTTTCATTCGTTTTTATACGCCTTCGTCCGTTTTTACATGTTTTCATCTGTTTTTACACATTTTCGTCCGTTTTTATACGTTTTTGTCTGTTTTTACATGTTTTCATCTGTTTTTACACGTTTTCGTCTGTTTTAACACGTTCTTGTCCGTTTTCTTATGCTTTCTTCCGTTTTTATACGTTTTCGTTCGTTTTTGAACGTGTTCGACCGTTTTCTTACTATTTCATCTATTTTGACACGTTTTCGTCAATTTTAATAAGGTTTCATTTATTTTCATTCGTTTTTATACATTTTCGTACATTTTTATTCTTTTTTTACGTTTTCGTCCATTTTTGTCCTTTTTATACGCATAGAAACGGACGAAGACGCGAAAAAATGGATGAAAATGTATGAAAACGTAAGAGAACATACAAAAACGAACGAAAACTTATAAAAACGGATAAATACATATGAAAACGCAAGAAAACGTAAGAAAACAGGCGAAAACGTATAAAAACAGATGAAAACTTATAAAACAGACGAAAACGTGCAAAAAACGAACGAAAATGGTCGAAAACGTATAAAAACGAATGAAAACGCGTAAAAACAGACAGAAACATATAAAAATGAATGAAAACGTATAAAAACGGATGAAAATGTGTAAAAACAGACGAAAACGTAAGAAAATGGACGAAAATGTGTAAAAACGAACAAAAACGCGTAAAAACGGACAAAAACGTATAAAAACGGATGAAAACGTAAGAAAACGGACGAAAACGTGTAAAAACAGACGAAAACGTAAAAAAATGGACGAAAACATATAAAACCGTAAGAAAACGGAATTTTAAGTTATTTACTAATGGCCGTTAGTGTAAAGGACTAATGATTTGACGTTTAGCTGACGTGGATACATACAATAACAAAAATTCAAAAGTTTTGTGTTACAATGAAAAAAAATAGTTTGATACACACAATAACAAAAAGTGTTAAGTTATGAGTGGCGAGCTGCGGCGAAGGCCACACCAAACACTCCCTGGTTTTGGGCGGGAAATTCGCCTTCTTTTTTCTTTTAGTATAATTGTCTTTTTTTCACATATTTTTTGATTTTATTCATACAATATATTATTGTGACTAATTATTTTATATCTTATAACAACATACACACTTTTTTTTTTGGTTAAAAAGTTGTTACACCCTTTATAAAACATATATTTTGATTACATGGTAAGTTTAAACCATTCAACTACTATTTTCATTATCAGTTGGCAATTGGTTTGATACAAACCGAGAATAATTAACAATTAAATTGGACAACTATTATTATTACGAGGCTTCATACAACCCGTGCGATGCACGGTCTTTTGGTTGATTAATTAAGTGGTTTTTCGTAACGTTGATGCAGCTGCTTGTATAAGCATATGACGGTATTTAGATGCCTATTAGAGAAGTTGTATTGTATTTATTTTAGTGGAATTGATATTTAGATGCCTAGTAATGTTATCATAACTTTTATAGGCAAAACCTATCTTGGAGCAAAAGCTATGCGATTTGGGTTGTAAAACCCTTTAGGCCGATCGGCCAAACCCATAACAAATTTCAACAAAAACCAATTAACCATAATTTTTTTTTGCCCAATAATTTCTCTTGTCGCAAATAGAAGTTCTTTTAATCTTTGGCCCATACCTAGTAGAATAACAACGCATGTCAAGGAAATACTAAGTCATTCTGCATAACAAATTTCACCAAAAACCAATTAACCATAATTTCCTTTTTGCCCACTAATTTCTCTTGTCACGTGGTGTAAACAAAAATAAAAAACTTATTCACAATTGAGTCACATAACTTGCCAAATAAAAGCGCACCATTCGTAACTATTCGATGCATATAGGTACACATAATTGCACACATAATGAGCAAAAATTATAGCACAAAATTCTATAGAAACCTAACTTCTTAACTATTTCTCACTCGATACCTCAACATCGTTAAATAATCAATCAGATGATGTTTGTGTTATATGTTGGGCTAATGAGCATTGAACTTATGTAAAATATGTAAAGCAGATAACCTCGTTTTGTTACCTTACCAACTTGTTACATTACAAACTTGAGCTTATATAGGTACACATAATTGCACACATAATGAGCAAAAATTATAGCACAAAATTCTATAGAAACCTAACTTCTTAACTATTTCTCACTCGATACCTCAACATCGTTAAATAATCAATCAGATGATGTTTGTGTTATATGTTGGGCTAATGAGCATTGAACTTATGTAAAATATGTAAAGCAGATAACCTCGTTTTGTTACCTTACCAACTTGTTACATTACAAACTTGAGCTTATAGCTTATTTGCCATAAAAAAAGAACTTATTAGCTTTTCAACTTTCACTTAAGCTCATAAACCAAACATCCAAGCTAACACAACTGTACCCTTAATCCCCTATCACTAATCTATCAATTTGGACTAAAATTCATATATACAATATACATCTTACGGTTCGGATAAATGGAGCAGGCAGAACAATAAGATCAACAGTCAAGTAAGTCACTGTAAAAGTTGCAGACCAGATTTAACAATTTATACAAATCTACTTATAAAGAATGCAAGTAAGATGAGGGTTATTGTTGCTACCTTCCAATATTTCGAGGTTTTATCATTCGTACACACAAAAAAGAGGGCACCATTTGCTGTTCAGCACCATCTAATTTTGTTGATTTTCTCATAGCACTAACTATGCGCAAGCATATAAATAGACCTACCCTACAGTGTACGTCCTAAGCGTACGTCCTAAGCCGACAATAACAGTAGAACTACCTGGCTGGAATTCTTCAGCAGGGATTCGAAGTGTTGGTAAAGTTCCTCTGACAATGAAGTTGGATAGAAGCTAATATACTTCTTTTCAACCACCTGAATATGTTATTGGCCTTAATTTAAAATATGTCATAATAAAAAATCTATCATAATGATTTCTTAGGTCATATGGTAATATACGAAAGGTTTTGAGTGACATATGTACCAGAATCTAAATGGCTTGCTTATTCTTATTCATTATTTATCTTCAAATAACCTTTAGTTACAAAATTATAAAACATATTTATGCAATTGCTAAAACATGTATGAGAAAAATATAAAAAGGGTTCTGATTCGCGGGAATCAATGCATAAATATTTCCAAGTAATACAATGGAAGTTGTATTCCCGGTTCGTTATCCCCAACGAAGGCGTGAATGGAATTCGTGTTCTCGAATCGTGATTGCGTGCAGTGAATGGTGAATAAAAAGGGATTTTGGTTTTCTAAGCTACGATATGTGAACATAAATTAAAAACGACTTAAAAGGCGAGACAAACAATTTAAAAAAAACAAACGTGATTAAAAACGTGATTGGACTAAAAAAAACGCGAATTAAAGAAAACGGGAACTGAGAACGAACCTAAAAACGTCAAAACTAAGAAATTTTAACTCCACAGGAACCAAACTATTTTTCCTACATCCTAAATGATAAAATAAAATTTTAGAAAAAAGAATTATATTTTTTTGACTTTTTAATTAATTAAGATGAATTAAAAACTATTCTAAACTATTTAAATGATTAAAAATAGCAAATGACTTTGGAAAAATCTAAATTTTTGCAGAAAAATCTAAAATTATATTTAAAAGCTAGGAAAAATAAAAGAAGAGCTTATCTAAACCTAATAAGCTGTTTGGGGCAAATAAGCAGTTTTCAAATAAGCTAAAAATAAGCTAAAGTTAACTAAAAATTACCAAAGGATCAGAACTAGTTCAAAAAACTTAAATAAGCATAAAACAACTTAAATTAAATAGCTAAACTCACAGATTAACCCAAATAAGCAATATGGCAGATTCAAAAATAAAGACAGAACAGGCAGCAAAAACCCCTACTAGCAGACTAAATAAGTACTTCAAATAAGCTGGAAGAGGAAAACTAAAGGGGGCAAAAGCTTCATAGCACTACAGGGTACCTACAAACTGAAAATACCCAAAATTTAACAACAAAAGCTACCTTAAAATTGGCCTAGATCAGGTGCATTAAAAACTGGATTTAAGTGCAGACTCAGAACAGTTCTTAGGGGCTATTTTGCAGATCAATTTTAAGCTAGCAAATAAGCTACCAATGCAGAATTAAGCTAAAACAGATAAATACTACCCTACAAGCTACTTATAAAACAAATCTTAGAAGCTAAAACCTATTGTTACTAACTTAAAACTGAGATTGAAAAAGGCAACAAGGGGGAAACTTAACTGATGCAGCAGTGAAGAATTTTTGGACTTAACTCTTTTGAACTTGCATGAAACAATACCAACTACTGATTTTCTATTTTGTGAACTAAAAGGAGAACAAATAACACCAAAACATAACACAAAACACATCAAAATCCTAATGGATTATCAGAACAGTACAAGAACTTAAAAATCTAGAAATCAAACTAACTCCTATCAAAACCTTAAAGACAGTTAAAAACAAATTAAAAATAACTTACTAATCCTGAATTAAAGCTTATCCAAAGTCCTTGGGAGTGCACATGAACAGTGGAGGTGGGTTTTGACCCATTTAGAACCTTGTGCCAAACAGTCCTTTAAATAGGCTGTTTGGACTTTAAAACTGCTAGATTCTCAAATGGGCTCAGAAGCTTGAACACTAATGATCATCTAACTAAAATAGGCCTAAATGAACATTTTGAAAACAGAGATAAGCACTAAAATCTGATGTTTGACTTATGTTGACTATTGACTAATTTGAAACTGAAACAGCATTAAACAACAATTACACTTAACCAAAGCTAAATTAAGCTAAAAGGATCATGCATAACCTAAAAGGGAACAGAGCAAAGGCTTGGGGAATCTTAAACAACAACAACTAACTTGAATTCGAATCACTAAAAAACTTGAATTAACACCAAATGAGTACAAGGCTTTTGAAATTGAAACTAGAACTAAGATTAAAGGTACAAATCTTGAAACAAGAGAAATACAGAATTTTAAAGATCAATAAGCTTAAAAACAGAATTTAACTATTTTCTACACTACGAAAATGGTCTAAGACAGTGACAAGGACTCTCTGTGTGTCTTGAGGGCTTTTTATATCACCCAAAAGCTTCTCTCAGCTCCACTGAACAAATCCCAATCGTCCATTTAGCCTCAATCCATCCCAACCGTTAGTCTCAAAAATGGCGGGAAAATAAGATAGTGGGACTTTAGTAGTACAGAGCACGTGGGAGGCTAGGGCACGTGAAGAGGGTACTAGTGGAGTAGCTAAGGAGGGGGGTTGGAGGCGTGTTTCAGAAAAGGGGTATGGGGGAGGGTGGCTTTTGTCAGAAGCCCTGGTATTGGTTTGTGGTATTGGCGGGATTGGGTGGTATTGAAGAAGGGGTTGACCGGGTCAACCTGGGGTATTAGCTAACTCAAAAAGAAAGGCCGGGTTGGTTATTTGTTGGGCTTGGGTTTAATTTGGGCTGGGTTGGTTATAGGGTAAAAGGGTTTAGGTGGGTTTAATTTTAGTTTAGGTTTAGGATTTGGTTTTAAGTTTAGGGACCACTATTGCCACATTCTGAAAATCCAGGGACCATTCTTGTAAAGTCTGAAAATTATCTCCAAGGACCAACTTTGACATCTTGATCATTTTCCGGGTCCAAACTCGTAATTTCCTTCCCCGTCCTCGGCTTTTCACGCTTTTTCAATCTTGTGCTCGGTTTTGCCCCTTTTTGCCCTGTTTTCGATCCTTTTATACCTGAAACACATAAAAACACAAACCAAGGATATCTGCAGTATAATATGGTGTATTTGGCCGTTTTCAGTATTTTTATGGTCTAAAATGGGCATAAAATGATGAGTATTTACACACTCATCAGGTTCTCAGTGCAGAAGCGAAACACTTGGAACTCCTTTCTACTATCTGATCCTATGAGCATGATCGTTAGCTTCTAGACCCACATGTGGATTCCTGCCAAATATATACAAATCTGACATTGTCAAGGAATGGCAATACTAATACGTATGTCATAAAACCTAAAGTTTTTCTTCCCAAGAACATATTTGTGTATATAAATATTCATCAGTATATAAAGTGCTATCACATATTGTGTTTTTACCTTTTTTGTCCTTAAAGGGCCATGGCAATTAGTATTGTAAAAGCTATAATGGAATTAAACAAAGTAGCACATTTAAAATCACATTTACTATGTAGTAGAAAATACAAAACATAAATAATGATAATTATCACATAACCTCTCCTTGCCAAACATATAAACTTAGTGACTTCCTTCCAGAAGTAACCCTTTGTAATCAACGGTCAACCTTAATGGTACCTCCTTGGTGATAATTATCATTTAAGATAAAGACATAACCTCTTTGGAATTAAACATGCTAAGGTACTGCTAGTGTTTATGCTAAGGTACTGCTAGTTATGCAAAGGTACTGCTAGTTGGTTAACCTGCTGCTAGTGTTGTTGGTTAATCTGCTGCTAGTGCAGTTAGACTGCTGCTATGGTAAAGTACCTGCTGCTAGCTTTAAGAGCCTGCTGCTAGCCTTAAGAGCCTGCTGCTAGTGCAGACTTTATATAACTGTCATACAGTTATTTTCTCTTGTAAAAACCGTTTTTAATAACTGTTTTAGACGGTGATAATTATCATTACACGTCTTGGGGTGGCCGGGGAAAGTGTTGGAAACGGTCGATACCTCGATTGGGCCGCGTACATCTCGGTTAAAGACTCGCCCCACCTGAAGAGGGGAAAACCTCATCCGTTTGACCCTATTAGGTTATTCACAAAAAAACTATTAATCATTATGATTTTCATTCATAAGGTACTTATTAAACAACTTATTAACTTATTATGTTTTGAAGTTTTGATACAACTTATTATCCAAGCTGTTTTCAGATGGTTGTTTCGTAACATTTTTTACCTCTATAATCGGAATTTGGCGAACACTTTAAAACAGCTTATCAAGTTATCAGCTTATTGCGTTTTCATATGACATAAGCATATCCAAACACTATCAACTTACTGGTGTTTTGATACAACTATAAGCTAATAGGTACCTTTGTATAAATGCGTAAGCTTTTAATAAGCAATGCTAAACTCCAAGAGTGTTCAGATTTAACATCATTGCTTTTGTGTAATTTGTCTTACATGACTATCAGACTTGGCCGTATTTTGAAAATGATGATGAACGGAGTTACAACTTTTTCTTTTACACAATGTCACACCGAGTATTACTAACTTTGATGAATCAGTTCATTTTCTTGTGCGATCATGTCATGTATATTCGTTAATTTTTATATTTATTTTATTTTATCTATTTTGATATTTGTGACAGATGAAAGTCCTACACGTGTGGGGTTTCTTGGTCTTGGAATTATGGGCTCTCCAATGGCACAAAATCTGATAAAAGCAGGGTATTAATTCTGCTAACCATATATTCTCGAGCCATGCCCTATTTAGCAAAAACATTGTGTTCTTCAGTTCGTTACAGTAAAATTGTGGTGTTTATACTTTTTTGTTGGCTTGTTGTAGATGTGATGTGACTGTTTGGAATAGGACCAAGAGCAAATGTGATCCTCTTATCGATCTGGGTGCAAAGTAAGTATCCGCGAGCTACTTTTAACATCTTTATTGTTAAACAATTATTAAGGTAGGTTTGCTTCAAAATTTAAACACTGTTTTCTAGTCTCAGTGAAGGTATGATTTGGTGTAAATGATCCTCTAATCATTTTAGCTTCATAAAATGCCAATGAGATAATCCAATATTTACATCCATATCAATAGCTAGTTTTCTTGCAATAACACGTAAGTACTACTCCAATTTTGCTTTTTTTAACATAAATATTCAGAAAATCATAACTACAAAAGGCACATCCAATTATCTAAACACCTCTAGGTAGTACTTATAAAACAAAACACACTTCATAATAGAAATTCATACATAAGAAAAAAATATAACGATTAACATAATTTGTGTCATTTATGTGCAGATATAAGTCATCTCCTGGGGAAGTAGCAGCATCTTGTGATCTCTTTGGAATTAAACATATACTTGGTTGAGATAATTTCCGATTTCTTTTGGAAGAAAGTTTGTTGTCTCCTAAAGTTTACATCAACAATCAATATTATCAATCCAACAACTTTGAATGAAGAGCTTATTTCACACAAAAATCAACTTTGAATGAATATCTATTAATTTGATAATAACACTAAAAACCAAATTTAGCTTAATAGATATTACATCAATGCTTATGATATAAAAAGTACATGATATAAAATCACAAAACTGAAAGATGGCTATATAGCAGTTAAGTGGTTAATAGATATCACATGATGGCTAGAGACAAAGGGTTCTCACTATAAACAACTTAAATGAGAAGCCTATTTGCAAAAAACGAAATTGATACGCCTTCACATATTAAGGATCCCTTGCAACAGAAACCATGACTACCTCCAAGAAAATAAGAACCATACTGATTAACCCACTGAACTTGAGCAATTACACATGATGCGTGTCTGAACATTTAAAAAACCATGATAATAGTAAAACTTATTTTTTGGGAGACTCATGAACACATAAAAAAATTACCAGCTATCTTCATTTTTATGGTGATCATCATTGCATCAGTCTTCATAAAGTTCTATCGATCCAAGTCCAAAACTCTGTCATCTTCACTGCTAAACACTCATAACACCACAAAAAGAAATCAAGCATTAGACTAACCAATATCCATCACATATTTACAATAAACTAACAAAGTGAAATACAAAAATAAACTAAACTAACAAAATCAATTATGCATAAAAAAAAAAAGAGGTGGTAAATCATATCAGCATGCATTTTAAGATTATTAATCAATAGGCATATCAGCCATGCACATGCAACTCCTCCACAACAACAAAGTAGTCATCTTTGGTGTGCTGAACCGGAACCGTGACCAAAGTGAAGCAAATGGTGGTATTTATACTTTCAAATAAGTTGAAGAGATTTTAGTAATAATTATGTGTGTATTGTAGATATGAAGAGACTACATCTTTCACATTCTCATAACTCCAACAACACTTCAACTTCAGTAGTCACTCTTCATATTCTTACATTCAATTCGCCCATACTTTCAATGCGTGCTACATTTATCATGACCACTTCACATTTATATGAGACTGTTCATCTTGTTTGCATTCAATTCGGATCATCATAAACGAAATTTTTGTAGTTATTTTGGTATGCATACTCATGTTTGTACCGTACTTTTGGTTGTGCACAACCCCCTTGCACATTAAATTAAGGTACTTAAGCTTTATATATTATAGGACTATTATTATTATTAGAGAAATGCTAACTATTTCTCCTTTAACATCCGATAGGCTTACAAATAATTGCGCACCCACTAGTGCGGTTACGCGTCATTTAGACACCCGTCTTTTGATGTCAAGTTAGCTTTCTATATATTTTTTAAGGTTTTGGTCCAAGAAAAGTACGATGGTCGTATCACACCCTTCAGTCGAGCAATGTCCATCACGCAACATCAAATCAACCATTTTCCTGATAAAAATTAAATACAAAAGACTACACTTGCCTAGTCGCGTGACGCGTTGTAGCACAAACTGGTTACGCAAGATCATTTGTAACACTTTTTCATCCGGTCTTTTCCTCATTGCATCCCCAACGAAATTGAACGTGTATGAGAGTTGTAGATCAATGCTTTTACTTTTGTTAGTTCTATTCATTCACTGTTTAAAATTGAACGTGTTTATGTGCTACTGGACCAAGTGTGCAAGTCTGCGAATACTGTGCAACATCATACACTTTGTCATTATGTATGTATGCATTAGGTTATGAAGATAGGTTGCAGTCAGCCTGTCATAATATGCCTGGTTCATTTTGATATATGTAGTCATTTTTGTGGTGTCACTGTTTTTAGGTACTAGTATAGCTAGCTTATTGGTACCTTTTGTTCTTTTCTTAACTTGTTCTTTTTTTTAACAGCTTAAATATTCCCCATAATAACTCCTAAGCCCAGGTTGGAACCCGGCTATCCCCACACAAGAACTCAATTTGAGAACTTGTGACCAGCACCTCTAGGAGGACACTGGCCTTTACTTGTTTGATCAGTGTTTCAAATAAAGAAGAGTAGGTGATGAGTAATATATCGATGTGTATTGAAGGATTTACACCAAAATGTTACGTGATTTAAATCTTCATGCCATCTTATTACCACTTGTGTTCTTCACCATCTCCAGCTTTAGTTGTACTCACCGTCTCACCCTCATAACTTAACATGAAATTATGGGTTACATTAATTGTAAGGCGCAAAAATAATCCATATACATATGGTCTTGGTTGTTTCATTTTGTTTCAATGATCGATAACTTCCATATCTAGCAAGCTTATGAAAAAATAAGTTTTACATAAATAAAACCCAACAACAAAAGTACATCTTAATTAAGTGCATCTACCCCGTATTTATTTAGACCATGTGTAGTGGTGTGTAAGAGAGGGTGGGGCGTTTTGCGTCATGTGGCAGTGTGGGCCATGCTGGAGCTTGGTAGAAAAAGTGGTGTAGTAGTAGTAGGGGCGATTTTGAGGCATGTTGGGGCTTGAACTGGTATTATTTTCAAAGAAAACAAAGGGGCAGGGGCGTTGTCTAATCCACGCCTCTCGATTTTTTTGTTGAAGCACGCCCCGTCGTTTTGGGCAAATTAAATGGGCGTTTTGGGGCAAAACCAAGGGGCAACCACGCCCCACTACACAAGGCCTTAGAGATAGGAATTCATTTGATGACTTAATTTGTTTAATCCAAGCTAGGTGGTCAGAAAATCTTTGTTGAGAAACTGGATTTTGTATGCTTGAAAAATAAATATGAAGTATATATCGTGTACCCATGAAGGAGGATACTTTTGCATATTTCTCGTTATTTATTTGGGAATTGAATACTTACGGGGACAAAAACAAAATCTTCTTTCTTCTTTAAGATATGAAAAAGTGTTTGTTAAGAATTTAGTCTTTATTTTAGCTTAAGTCAAAGTCCAAGTAGGTTATGTGTCATGTTTAGTTATTAGTCAAATAGGAATAGAATAAGGTCGGTTGGTATTTGCTTGAGTCCCAAGCCAAGTCCAACGTTTCTTTCCTTTTCTTTGAATCAACCGACTAGATGTTGGAGTCGGTTTGTCCTCCCCCTCATCTCTATAAAAGGAGGTGAGGGGGGAGGGGTCTTGTACATCATTCTTTCAATACTAATCAAAGTCGATTAGTGTACTTACTTGTGCAATGCTCCTCTTCTTTTTCTGTCGATATTGCTGTGTGTCATCTTCACGATCGAAGTAATCCGTGCAAGTAACCAGGGTTGTAGGTTATCGAATCCTACAAGTGGTATCAGAGCTTTGGTTCGTGGGTTCTGCTGGTTATCTTGGTCGATCGTTTTGAAGGGTTTCTTGGGTCTTCGATTGTCCGGGTCCGCGACAAGGTGTAGGAGGCTTAAGGGTTTGTTGGTTTTTTTTTTCCGGTTTATCAAAGATCAACGGTGGTGGTTTTTTTTTTTTTTTTTGGGTCTGTTGTGGTGATAAACGAAGAAGAAACAAGATCTGGTTTCTTTTTGAAAGGAAAAGTCAACAAAGAAGATAAAAGGGACTTTGTTTATTTTTTTTTGTTTTTTTTTATTATTTAGAAAACAAAAAGGTTTTTAATTTAAGGGTATTGCACAAGGGACTTTGTAATTTGTGATTGTGAGGTTTTATATATCACAAGGTTTAGCAAATTAACAAAGGGATTAAAGAATGACGGGAGCCAAGTTTGACATCGAGAAATTCGATGGAACTGGTGATTTCGGGTTATGGAGAGTCAAGATGCGTGCTTTATTAATCCAACATGGATGTGAAGCAGCTCTGGAGGTTTTACCCGCGGATATGGATGCTACAGCGAAAGCTGAGCTAAACAAGAAAGCTCACAGTGCTATAATTTTGTGTTTAGGTAACAAGGTTCTGAGAGAAGTTACCGGGGAGACGACTGCAGCGGGGGTTTGGACCAAGCTCGAGACTTTGTACATGACAAAGTCCTTGGCCAACAAGTTGTACCTGAAGAAGAAGTTGTATACATTCTACATGCCGGATGGACGTACGATTTCCGAGCATATAGATGAGTTCAACAAAATCGTTCTTGATTTAGCAAATATTGAGGTAAAATTCGAGGATGAAGATCTTGCTTTATTATTACTCACTTCTTTACCAGCATCATACGAACACTTTGTGGATACCTTGCTTTATGGACGGGAAGCTTTGACTTTGGAGGATGTGATGGCCACACTGAATTCAAAGGAAATCAAAGAAAGGTCTAAGGCGAAGGGGGATGATGGTGAAGGGTTATATGTGAGGGGAAGAACTGATCGCAGGAATTCGCATCAGTCTAGGGGAAAGTCAAGATCAAAGTCTCGAGGTGGAAGACTCAAGTGCTATATTTGCCAGTCTGAGGAGCACTTGAAGAGAAACTGTCCAAAGAATAATCGCAAGAAGTCAAATGGTTTCGTCAAGAAAGATGATCAGCCAAGCTCTAGTGGTTCGATTTATGACGGTTCTGAGGTGATGATGGTTATGAGTGCAGAGGCTCTGCTAGATTGGATCATGGATTCAGGAGGTTCATACCACATGACACCCAGGTTAGATTTATTTTTTGATTTTCTGGAATGCGATGGGGGCAGGGTACTGTTGGGTGACAACAGGGAGTGCAAGATCAGAGGTATTGGCAAGGTAAGGGTACAACTGAAAGATGGGTCAAGTTTTGTGTTACACAATGTCAGGTATATTCCTGAATTGAAAAGAAACTTGATATCGCTGGGAACTCTTGAAAAAGAGGGATATACCGTAAAAATGCAGTCGGGCAAAATCAAGGTGATTAATGGTTCCAGGGTTATTTTATCTGGAACCCGAAGGGATAATTGCGTATACTCTTTGGATGGCCATGCAGTGGCGGGTGAGCTTAATGCTAGTGTTGAAGAAAAAGACAGTCTTGCGCAGGTTTGGCACAAAAGACTGGGACATATCAGTGAGGCGGGACTTCAGGTGCTAGAAAAGCAGGAGCTGTTTGGAAAGAAGAGTCTAGGTAAGCTCGATTTTTGTGAGAATTGTGTTCTGGGAAAGTCACATCGAGTCAGTTTCGGTGTAGGAAGGCACACTACTCAGGGAGTGATAGACTATGTTCATTCAGACTTATGGGGTCCGTCTCAGGTGGAATCATTGGGAGGTAAGAGGTATTTCTTATCTATTGTTGATGATTATTCCAGGAGGGTATGGGTTTATATTCTCAGGTTCAAACACGAAGCATTTGAAAAGTTCAAAGAGTGGAAGCAGTTAGTAGAAAATCAGACTGGGAGGACGGTTAAGAAGCTTAGGACAGATAATGGTCTTGAGTTCTGTAACCGGGAGTTTGAACAGTTGTGCACAGAGAGTGGGATTGCTAGACATTTGACAGTTGCCGGGACGCCGCAGCAGAATGGATTAGCAGAACGGATGAATAGAACTCTCATGGATAAGGTACGCTGTTTATTAATTCAGTCTGGATTGCCCAAGACCTTCTGGGCGGAAGCGACATGTACGGCCGCATATCTTATCAATAGGTCACCATCGACAGCGATTGAGAAAAAGACACCTATGGAGATGTGGTCGGGACATCCAAGTGATTATGGGATGTTGAGGATTTTCGGCTGTGTCGCATATTCACACGTTAAACAAGGTAAGCTCGAGCCGAGAGCGGTAAAATGCGTTCTTTTGGGGTATCCTGAAGGTGTGAAGGGGTACAGGCTATATAGGCTTGATAATGAATCACCTAAAATAGTCACTAGCAGGAACGTGGTCTTCAATGAAAGTGTCATGTACAAAGACACATTGAAGGATTCTGGTGCAGGTACTGATAAGTCTGTTGAGGAATTACAGGTTGAGGTGGAACTGCAAAGGTTAAATAATCATTCGCTTGAGGAAGATCAGACAAATGATCAGGAAGATGGCGATGATGAAGATGCAGGGGATCAGGATCATGATCAAACACCGGATCTCACAGATTATCAGTTGGTTCGGGATAGAGAGCCAAGGACAAGAACGAAACCTTTGAGGTTTCGGGATGAGAGTAATATGGCTGCTTACGCGTTTGCTGCAGCAGAGGAAGAAGATACTCATGAACCATTGACATACCAGGAGGCAGTTGCTTGTGAAGACAGTTCTAAGTGGAAAGCTGCTATGGATGAAGAGATGGATTCTCTGAGGAAGAATAAGACCTATGAGTTAGTAGATCATCCAGCTGGGCAAAAGCTGGTGAGCTGCAAATGGCTGTTAAAGATAAAGGAAGGGATTGAAGGTGTTCAAAAGCCTAGGTACAAGGCTAGGTTGGTGGCTCGTGGATTCACACAGAGGGCAGGTATTGACTACAATGAAGTATTTTCTCCGGTAGTTCGACACACATCTATCCGGGTTATACTTGCATTGACTGCGTGTAGAGATTATGAGCTGGAACAGCTTGATGTAAAGACGGCATTTTTACATGGGAATCTTGAAGAAGTGATCTACATGAGGCAGCCACCGGGATATGAACAAGGTAACAAGGTATGTTTGTTAAAGAAATCCCTTTATGGTTTGAAGCAGTCACCTAGGCAATGGTATAGGAGGTTTGATGAGTACATGCTGAGCAACGAGTTTAAGCGTAGCAGTTACGACAGCTGCATATATTACAGGAGTTATGCACCAGGTGAGTATATCTATCTACTGTTATATGTAGACGATATGCTAATTGCTTGTAAAAGCAAGGCTGAGATTGGGTCTATCAAGTCTTTGCTTAATAAGGAGTTTGACATGAAAGAACTCGGGGAAGCAAAGAAGATTCTTGGTATGGAGATCATCAGGGATCGGAGTCGCAAGATTCTGAGGGTGTCACAATCCGGGTATGTTTCTAAGATTTTAAATAATTATAGAATAGACAATGGGAAATCGGTTCAGATGCCATTGGGTGGGCACTTCAAGCTGTCGTTGAAGGATTGTCCGGTTAGGGATTGTGATGTTGAAAGGATGAGTAAGGTGCCGTATTCAAATGCGGTTGGGAGCTTAATGTACTTGATGGTGTGCACAAGGCCAGACATAGCGTATGCAGTACGTGTTGTTAGTAGATATTTGGCGAATCCAGGTAAAAAGCATTGGGAAGCAGTGAAGTGGATTTTGAAATATTTGCGGGGTACTGCAAGCGTGGGTTTGGTGTTTGGGACAAATCATGGCAACCATGTGGACGTAACAGGTTTTGTTGATTCAGACTACGCAAAGGATCCGGATAAAGGTAGGTCGATCACAGGTTACGCGTTTTTAGTACAGGGATGTGTTGTAAGCTGGAAGGCCACGCTACAACACGTGGTGGCTCTTTCAACTACAGAGGCGGAGTATATGGCCCTTACGGAGGCTGTGAAGGAAGCTATTTGGCTAAGAGGACTCTTGGAAGAGTTGGGCATAGAACTAAACACTGTGGCAGTTAATTGTGATAATCAGGGCGCGATTCACTTATCGCGGAATCATGCTTTTCATGAAAGGACTAAGCACATCAATGTGCGTTATCACTTTATCAGAGATGTCTTGGAAGCAAAGACAGTCGAAGTTCTGAAGGTGGGTACTGAACACAATGCTGCAGATGCCTTGACGAAGGTGGTACCTGGACACAAGTTTCAACACTACTTGGAGTTGTTGAGCGTTGGTATAGGCTAATATAAAGTCTAAGGTGGAAATTGTTAAGAATTTAGTCTTTATTTTAGCTTAAGTCAAAGTCCAAGTAGGTTATGTGTCATGTTTAGTTATTAGTCAAATAGGAATAGAATAAGGTCGGTTGGTATTTGCTTGAGTCCCAAGCCAAGTCCAACGTTTCTTTCCTTTTCTTTGAATCAACCGACTAGATGTTGGAGTCGGTTTGTCCTCCCCCTCATCTCTATAAAAGGAGGTGAGGGGGGAGGGGTCTTGTACATCATTCTTTCAATACTAATCAAAGTCGATTAGGGTACTTACTTGTGCAATGCTCCTCTTCTTTTTCTGTCGATATTGCTGTGTGTCATCTTCACGATCGAAGTAATCCGTGCAAGTAACCAGGGTTGTAGGTTATCAAATACTACAGTGTTACGAATGACGGGCAACCAGTTTGTGCCAAAACGCGACGAGGCAAGTGTAGTCTAAATTTAATTATTATTCCCGGTTTGCATCAAACCAATTGCCAACTAATAATGAAAATAGTAGTTGAATGATTTAAGCTTACCATGTAATGAAAATATATATTTAATTTTATAAAGTGTGTACATCTAACATTTTGTTGTAAGATAAAAAATAATTAGTCACAATAAGATTAAAAAAGAAAAAAAAAAATATGTGGAAAAAGACAATACTAGTAAAAAAGAAGGGGATTGAAGGTGCCAAATTTCCCACCCAATAGTAGTTGTAAGCTAGCTACCTTCATCAATGCTGATTCAATATATTTGTTACTCTCTTCGTTTCAAAATTATTGTCACACAACAAAAAACACATTCTTTTAGAAAAATGTCACTATCACTACTTTCTCTCTCTTACTTTTTTGCCAAATGACAAGTTTACCCTTAACCAATTAATTACCACTTCTTTAAAGTTTGCAATATTAATTTCAATCAAGGGTAATATAGTAAACTTTACCAAACTCCACTACCTATTCACTTTCTATTTATGGTATGTGACAATAATTTTGGGATGGACGGAAAAGGAAAATGTGACAATAAAATTGGGACGGAGGGAGTCAATATATTTGTTAATTAGGTAGTGAAGGTGGGCTTCATTTACTCATATTGCACAGGGTTCACATCACACAGTATTAAATACTAGTCAGTCAGCTAAACTCTTCTTATTAATAGGCACTCCCTCAATACCTATTTTCAACAAAGAAACACACATACAACCAACACCATTTATCATTCACACATACATTACACTCGCCATCTTCCACTCTAGAACCATATTTTCATTAGTATGTTAGCCCTAATTGTTGGTCACACAATCACTACTACTTGTTCAAGAAATATATTCAAACAAAAACGCTAACAGAATTCAAACCGATGCACATTCTCAAACCCATATTTGTTTATGTTGTTATTGTACCATACACAAGCAAAGAACTTTTCTTTCATAGTTGAAATAGGTGGTCTCGGAATTGTAACAAGCAGGGTACACCCACCAACTTCTTGAACTTAAATGCATAAAATTGGCTTCATTGTTCAAGTATGACAGGCACGATCTCGAGGACGGGCGACCACTGCAGTACACCTTTGTGAGTACCCTACCGGTTGATAGACTCAACACATGCGAGCACATTCATGGCTGCTGCTGCCAATCATGTTCAGATTGGGCTGGTTATATCGATGGGAGTCGACCAGTGGTGAACTAGATACCTCACTTATCATATTGCTTCAAGGCAATGGACCACCTTTGATATCAACACATTCACAGCTAACCGAGCTGTTTTACCTCACCCTCTAGTCACTATGGTACATGTTTATTTGCCGTCCCTCTCATTCAAGATATTAGTTTTATGTGAATTTGCCGCTTAGGAACTGATTACTGTTTGATTTAGTAGTTTTATGATCAGACTATATTGCTACTAAGGTCAAATGTGTTTGCCGATTTTGAATTCCAGTTGATTTGATATCTTAGGGGCTCATGTTGACTATGTTACGAGTAGTTACTTAGAAACTGATCAACTTTATTATGCAATTTTGGGTTATCTGAAATGTTAGGATTCTAAGTATTAATTAATCAGCTAGTTTGTGTTTTTTGTGCCGTTTATGAAATAATTATTTGATAGTTTTTTTTCGCATCGCAAAGGAATTGATCTAGAGAACATGATAACTAAAAAAAGGCAGCTTATTGCTAAATTTTGAAACAGAGTGCGGTTATTGCTACTAGTTTTAATGTAGAAAGACGTGGAGTATTGAGCCTCAATATTGGTTGCATAATAAGAAAAAACAAGCATATGCCTTTTATATAATAAAACAAAACCCCTAGTGGGGACTTTTTCATTTCAAAAAAATCAAATCATTCCTTATTAAGTAATAATTGAATAATTATTTTTATCTTTATTATACACAATAGACTCCCTCTAAGTTTACCCATCCCACCGATGTAGGATTGAAAATAAACTATTTTTCCTCTTTAGTCATGGTACCGAATGACTAACTTTGAGACCCGATATCTCATTCACATCAACTCTATTTTGGACACATAAAGGCTTATTGCGAAGCTCTCTTCGAGGAGAACGCAAACCTACAAACTATTACTTATATATATGAGACATACATATAAATAATTGTGTCCAAAGTTGGTCAATGGTCACTTTTGCCAACCAATTTTCCAACAATCCCTTACATGAATTGAGATCGGTCGTAATTCAAAAATTACGATGAAATTCTAATAGTTGAATCTTGCAAAGGATAGGTAGGTGTGACCCTTTGAACCTTCCCTTGTGAAATGCACTTAGCCTCCTAGCTTTCAGTAGACACGATGTCTTTGAACTGAGCTGCTGTTAAAAACCTTAAGGACTGAAAATGGAATTTACTAAAACTAATTTAGTAAAAGAAAATAAAGAAAACGATTATAAAAACTAAGGGGGCTGAAATGTAATTTCAGAAACTTGTTTAAAACTACAAATATTTTGAAACAAAAGACGAGGACCAAAACTGTACTTTCTGAAACTTGTTTAAAACTCAAGATGTTTTGAAAACAAAGACAAGGACTAAATTCGCTGAAAATGAAACTCAAGGGCTGATTTGTAAAATCTACATACTAAAAACGTTTTATACTATTAAAAATACCCAGGTTCGATTCCTGGTATTTACAAATTACTCAACTATATATTTTTTTCTTCTTTTTCTTTTACAAATCACATAACAACTAACTAATACTAATACTATTTTTTTTTTAGAAAAGAAAAGAGTAAACAAACACTACCTAAAATTTCAGAATTTCAAAACAACAACTCAGTAACATTAAACAAACAGATCCAATCATTCTAATTGCTACTAGCTGCACTACTTAGAAACAGACTAGAACTAGAACTTATCCATCTAGTGATCGAATTTTTATGTAAATTCAGTAGTAGCAGCAAAGTCAATCACAAATAATCCAACATTAATAAGCAAAACACAGAAAAGCAAATCGACTGAATGAAACAGTACCGGAACAAAAACACGAAGTAAGCTAAGGCAATCTACTAGACAACTACAACTAATCAGACAAGCATATGAAACAAACAAATAAGAAGAAGAATCAAACTAAACTAGCAGATTTAAGCTACATAAGCTATTAGAACAATGCAAAAATTAAAAAAAAACTTAAAGAGTAGACTTACACAAGTCTGATCCTATAGGTAAAATTCACAACCCCAAGCCTATCTTTGATAGGCTCTATCCACTCTAAAACTACCCTTAACCACCACTGAAAACACCAGATTCCACCATCATCACCAAGTTCTGATCGTTGACTTTAGTTGACCATGGTTTATTGCACAATTCTAAGCAGTAACAAACTAATAATCACTCACCATAAGCTATAGTTGAGCTTAGATGAGCTTAAGAACATGAAATACAAACTGAACAGTTTTGAGAATTTAATTGCTGGAAATTAAATTGCAAAGAAATTAAAATGAAACTTTTATTGAAACATTAAAACTGAGTACAACTTTTAAATCAGAAATACAATACTAAGATTATACTAAAAACCATTAAACTACCACTAATCTAATCCTACTCCTACACCTAGCTAACCGAATTCAAGTGAGGCCGACGAGGGCTATTTATAGCCGAGAGGAGGTGGATTTCTCGAATGTCCAGGTCACCAATCCGCGTGCTCATCAGTCCAATACCACCCTTAGATCATTTCTTCTTTCCTACTCTTGATTCTCACCCGTACGATCAAAGGTGCTACGTGTTCGGACCAACCACATGCTGCCACGCGTCCCCATGTGTGCTAGTTTGCTCTGACAAGGTCTGACAAGGGTACGAAAGGACTTAATTACCCTTAATTGTGGTAATTAAGTGTGGTCAATTTTTAGGGTTCATGGTTGGGGTAATTTTGGGGATCGGATATTCTTTATTTTTGTGAGAGAGAGATAAGAGTGAGGTGTGAGGAGTGTTGGATTGTTTTATTTTTATTCTCTTATCTTGACCGAGTATGAAGTTAGTGAAAAGATTTGACCCGGATTTAAGAGTTGATCGGGTTAGTTAAATAGGTGCGGGCTTGGGTTATGTTTAATGTGGGCTGAGATTGGGCTTGGAGGTTGGGTCGGTGGTAGTGGGCTAGGGTAAGATTTTGTGGGATGAGTTTTTTTAAATCCGGGTTTTAGTTTATGTTTATTTAAGATTGGTTATTTTAAAATCATAAGGACCAAATGTAATTATCTTGAAATCTCAGGGACCAATTTTGCCATAATTTTCACAGGTATATACATGTTTAGTTTTGTCTTTAATTTTATGAGTTTTAGGGGTTTATTTGCTGATTTAATTATTTTTTTAATTCCTCATGGCTCTAATTGTTGATTTATGTATAAATTTTGTACATGTGCTTTTGTTTATGAGTTTAGTTTTGTGTTTAAGCCTTAATACACTGTTATGAGTTTCGGGAACGGGTGTTAAGTGGTAACATACGTTAATATATTGGTGTCATAGAAACGACAATTCTTTGATTGTATTACGGTTTAATAAGAATATGTAATTAGAATTGGGATAGGATTCTGACGTAATTTGGCATTGATCATCACCGAGACTTACGACCAAATATAACCCCATAAATTAAACTATAACCATATACGCAAGAGCAATAAACAGTTCGTGAAGGAGGTGACGAGGAGGGTCTCAAATGTGTAGGATGATTTATTTGAGTTTCTGCTCCATATTCGTGTTAAGCCGTTAAGGTAATTGATGCTTAAACTACAAATTGAACAAATTAATAACGATGATATATGGATTAGTAGATTGGTCGAGTTTCGTGTGTTTCTAACATGTTTACGGTTATAGAAGTAGTTGTCATAAGTAAGTTTAGTATGATACAAATTTGTGAGTTTCAATATGTTGTATAGACAATAGAGCATCTTTTATTGGTTCTTTATTTTGTTCAGTTAGGTGTAGGCTTATTTTATTTTTTATTTTTTTTACATTAGGTATGGCATTATAAAGATGAATCATTTTTGAGGATTATCATTGAGCATCATGGAACTCTTCTCCAAATGATTATTAACTTTTTTGTTCGTGGCGAGGATGAAGGAACATGAGGTAAGTAAACTATTTGTCTTATATAAAATTATAAATGACGAAGCATGCCTTAGAATAAAGCAAACTACAAAGTTAATCATTACTATATGTTCATGAATGTCGAAAGCCACATATATTCAGCAAGTAAAAGCATGATTATATGTAAACAATTCCGTGGCTGTTAATCTATAAATCAGGTACACAATGGCAACATACAAAGCCACATATATTTCTTTTACGGTTTGAAGTGTGTTCAATGCCAACATAGTATCTAAGTTTACATTTACATCTTGGTTTGACCTGCTTTTAAATGAATTTATCCTATTTGTTTCGTATACAATGGTTTTTTCAATCAGTTTGCTTGGTTTCTAATCACTCTTGAAACGTTAATCCTCTTTTTTGTTCTTAAGGTGTTTGATGAATGTTTGTGCACTCGAGGCTGTCAATGATGGTTCTCGGACGGGAAACCTATGTTCTTAAAACTTCAAATGGTGAAGGTGAGAAGGTGAGTGTCTGCACACAGGCTTTCTTATGTTCGTAGATTAACAAATTTGATTTTTTTATTAGAAGATGCCTTAGGTCTGATTGGTTGTAATTCTTTGCTATGCAATACCCACTTTGGTGTATAAATGCACCTACAATTGAGGCTGGGAATAGTTTTTTTTTTATTAAATATTAATTCTTTCGATTTACCTACAAAATGGAAATAGTTAATAAAAATTTGAACATAGCCTAAACTTTTTATACATTAGTTTTTCTAATAATTGCTTAATAGTGGATGGTTTATTTCAGTTGAGTTCCATATTTGTGAATTTTTAGTCGCATCTTAATTTAGTGCCATGAGACAAAATATGAGTATTAGTTTCAGCATGTTGGTTCAGTAAAGAGTGTGAAATCGTTCAGTGAGTTCGTCCTGTGTGGCCGTCCTGTGAGTTTGTACAGTGAGTAGGTTTCTTCAACTATTGTTGTTTAATGGTGGATTCTGGTATGTTTTATCTTTCAAAGTTAAAAAGATAT
The DNA here is from genome assembly GCA_021014915.2 of Artemisia tridentata subsp. tridentata. Classification (NCBI taxonomy): domain Eukaryota; kingdom Viridiplantae; phylum Streptophyta; class Magnoliopsida; order Asterales; family Asteraceae; genus Artemisia; species Artemisia tridentata. Next base: position 66,167,127 of record CP139508.1, on the reverse strand, counting down.
CGGGGTTTAGTTTAAATGGTTTTTGGTAACATGTGGTGTTTCTTATGTCCAACGAATGAAGCTTAACTGAAAATAAAACGGGTCATATTGGTCAAAACTTACTGTAAGGGTTAAACCTACCTATATTGGCTCATAAAATACAAACAAATATTATTTTTGAATTGTTGGGAAGGGCCTTAGCTCAGGCTTTTTTTGGTCCGCTCTAACGTCTCTTTTCAAACCTCTGCCGGGCTTTCGTGAGTTCTCATCGGGCTTTCTAAGACTGACGGGCCTGTTTAGGCCAGGTCAAGGGCGGGCCGGTTATTTTTTTCTTTCAGCCGAAACTGACATTTTTAGTATATAACAGTAAAGATTATAAATTTCTATACCACATGTTTTCATGAATATTATATAACCATTTAGTAACTAAACTGTTATAAGTATGTTATGACTTTCTGGCCTCAAATCCGTCACTGATTAAATGAGTGAAGATGGAAAATATTCAACTGTATATCTTTTTATGAGAAGGATAAACCATGAAAAAGGAAGGGTAATGCATCATTCAGATTATTATTTGCTTATATCTAAAAATCCCATTGGTGCCGATGGTGAACCTAACATCCACATATATGGGGAAGACGATAAACCATTACGATCATATGGTCAAGTCTACACTCCTCTTTTCGGCCCGACTCTCAGTATTGCAGAAACAAGTGACTATGGGGTTCAAAGAATTGGAGACAGAACGTTCTTATTCGGCATGAAGACACCAACCATAACCGTCATTTGATTTCTCGCAACCAGGACCAAGTTTTGCATAGACGAGCCGATTCCATGTAGGGCAACTGTCAGCAGAATGTATGCTCAACACATGGTAAGAAATAGTTTATTTTCTTTTCTATAATGTAACGTGTGCATAGGCATAGTTTTACAAATGATGATTATTAGATGGACTTCGAACTATCTCTAACTGTATATCGATAAACAATTGAATTCTTAACCCTTTGTGTTCATTTATGTAGGTGGCTAATTCTGATGGCATTGATAGCGTGAGAAGTTTCTCATGGTTTTGAAAGCATATCAACTTATGCACTTGGTCACACGAGTTCTTCAAATTCATCGAGGTATATATACTCTATTTGTGAAGTTAGATGTGTATGATGACAGTTAGTTTGTAATTAGTTTCATTACAGTAACAAAGATTGTTGTTTTGGTACTTATACATATGTAAAGTGTTTGCCTGATATAAAAATAAAAAAGTAATGTAAGTGCCTCTTTGATTAAGATCCCTATTAGGACCGATAGTGGATTAGATTTACTAAAGTTTTAGCTTTGAACATCTTTTAAGTTGTCTATTATCTATTTATGATGGTTGTCATTTTTTTAGTCGTGATTCAGTTTTAGGTGTGTGCTTGATCTTAATTTTGTAGATATTAGTTGTTATGATACATAACTTTAAAAAAACCAATGACCGCGTGCATTAAGAAGTAGCCGCATAGGTAGAGGTGGTAAGATGAGAGGAGTGAGAAATGACTCTTAGCTTGATCATATCGTTGAAGTGCACAATTTTGATCATCGTTGAAGCACACCTTTATAAACATTAAGGTGTTATATGATATTTATAGAACATGTCAACATGATAATCAAGCCATACTTTCAACTCATGAAAATATGTACATAGGTAGCTTATAGCCTTATAGTTAGAGCAAATGAGCAGTTTATGATGTTTGGATGAAACTACTTAAAGCCATGGATCCAAGGTATGTTATTTACTTAATTATTGATTATGATATCCATAATTAATCATATGTTTAGATTTTAATTGTTGATTTATGTGTAAAGTTTGCAAATATATATTGGGTTCTAGCCTTATAGTTAGAGCAAATGAGCAGTTTCTGATGTTTGGATGAAACTACTTAAAGCCATGGATCCAAGGTATGTTATTTACTTAATTATTGATTATGATATCCATAATTAATCATATGTTTAGATTTTAATTGTTGATTTATGTGTAAAGTTTGCAAATATATATTGGGTTCGGGGGTTTAGATTGATGTTTTTTGCAGATTTACATAGTATAGTCATAATCTTGATATTGCAATTGTCATGCTACTTGGTACTTTTGAATCCCTTGAACTCTGCAATGGTTAAAGTGGCATTCCTCTTTTCAGATGAATTTTGAGCAAAAAGTATGAAAGCAGCTTTGTTTCCAATTTTTGTTGTACTGTTATATGATTTTTGTGCTCAGTGATTCAGATTCTTCCACTTCTGTTCATTGGATAGGATTTAACTTGGGTTTAAATGTTTAAAAACTTAATTCATTAGCTTCAATATCACTCAGTTGTTTGTGAAGGATATGAAGGAAGGATGCTAAAGTTGCTACAGTTATATAGTTTTTGCTGATACATGTATTATGAAAAAACAATGATTTTGTTAATTGCGACTGCTTATATGTTCGTTAGTCAAATCATATTTGTCGCTTCTTTTAATTTTGTTATTTATATAGTAAATATGCATACACGAGACTTTTTCAGTTTTGGTTTTTGACATCCTGAACTGTTTTGAATGGCATGCTAATCAAGTTGGCAATCTGTTGTTACAGGTATGAATCTTTACACTGTGTTCTCGAGTTTTATTTTTAAGGGAAAGGAAAGGGAAAGGATGGAAAACTGAAAAAATATGTGTTCTTATGTTGTTTGGGTTATAATGTTATATATGTGATAATATGATTTTATTGATTTAGTTGGGTTTTGTATGTGATAATATGCTTTATGTTGTTTTGGTTATCTTCTACCTATTGTTGTATCTATTGATTTAGGGCTTTTGGTCATCGTAACTAAATTTTGGGTTTGTCTCTTTGTTTTTCGATTGATAATTATGTTCACCAATATGTAAAAACTTTCAATCAATTAACCACAATTGTTACTCAGAATTATTAAAATTTTTATACTAATTCTGGCTATTGTATGTTGTTTGTTTACAGTATATTCTACTGAAATTTATTTTTAAACTAACTTAATTGTTGGATCAGCTACAGATATGCAGCTTTAAGGGGTGGAGGACTGCAGCTCTTCCAGAATCGAGTTCTGAAATTAACACAACCATGGACCCACAAGTAAGTGTAGATCAGCGTATGAAAAAGAAGTCAATGAAGGTAGCATGTTGTGTCTAAGTGAAAAAAAGGTTCTATAAGAAAAGACTCAATGTTGGACATAGAAGAAAATCAAATTGAAGATGACTACATAAAAGTTAAAGGAATTGGTAGTGGCAGATTTGCGACAACATATCTTTATCTTAAAGAAAAGTCAACTGGTAAAAAAATTGCTTATAAATCAATAGTTAAAAAAAACTTAGAATTATGGAATATTTAGAAGGTCAAAGAACAATGTTTTATTATTAATTTGACCAAACTCAATCAAAGGATGTTTATAGATGTATAACTCTAAATATATTTTTGTTCATTTCTTAATGTAGAGGAGAACGATATTTTTTACGCAACCGACGACATTGTGGTTAGTAATGGGGCAAAGCAGAGTACATTAATATTATTTTTATTTTTAAAAAATATTAGATACGAAAGCTTATATATTTCCCGATTTGCCAAATAAAGTTATAAATTCGTTTTTGTGTACTCATGATAAGAAAAACACATAAAAGCTATATGTATCAAAAATCAAAATAAAAAAAAGTTAAAAAAAGGCGGATGTAATTTTTGAAACTTCAGTGCCTCAAAATCATCATATCTATGTTTATTCCCATATTTGCCAAATAAAGTTATAAATTCGTTTTTGTGACTTCCCCAATTTCTTGCTCGATGTGCCCTATACAACAAAGAAAAAACACACGACAATCACCAACAACCTAACCCCAAATCATCATATCTATGTTTATTCCCATAATTTATGTTGGAGGTGAGATCTCTCACATTATTGTAGTATCTAAAAAACAAATAGGAATATCTCATCCATCCATTCACCTTCAATCAAATGGTTAATATGGAAGCCAAAAATTACAAACAATGGCACATTAGTAATTTTACCCGTCTCATTTAATACATCACTTTCTTTCTCATAAAAAAACCTAGATCTATTTTCTCTCTCCTAACCACCCACCGAAATCACCTAACTACCGCCGGGATCACCATGGAACATCGCAATATGATGACTGCCATAGTGTTTGGATTAACAATTTGAAAAAAATATATTAATTAGTTAAATATCAATTCTTAGAAATACACTTAATATGAAACCCGCGCATGCGCGGGTCTTATAACTAGTAAGAAAAAACAAGCATATGCCTCTTACGTTAGCCTTTTGCTACTTCAATGTTTTATATCCTATAGAAAAAGCAAACAATGGGATCATTAGTGGTCGAGTAATTGTACTTCTTACCTAATTGCTTTTAAAGTGGAAAGGATGGAATAGTGCATTAGAGTTTGGTTCATTTAAACACAGGTTGTTAATAATTTTCATAACAAAAACTAAACATAGTACCTTGGTTTCGTACAAACATTTTGTCATGTGCAACACCAATTGAAATTCCTTTGGCTAAAGGATTTTTATTTTATTTTATTTATTTATTATTATTATTTGGTTAATTATATAGGTACAAAAGTTGAAGTGGGAGAATCATTTTTAAGAAGGTTGTTGATGCCGTGTTCGTGGCAATGATTGGTTCAACCATTTGATTACTCGAGTAGCTGAAATTCGCTAACACTACAACATTCGACACAATTAGAGGGGACATTTTGAGGCTTTCGGCGGGGACATGTCCCCGCCAATAACTTTCATTGAGAGATTTCTTAGGCTTGGCACCTTAGGTTGTTTGTATGAAACTAACTTTGATTGTTTCTATGAACAGAACATCATTTGGAAGCCCTATCTCGGTTGTGAATTGCCAAGTGCTTTGCAAAGCCAAAGTGATTCACAGAGATTCCTTAGGCTTGGCCCCATTTTCAACAACAACTATGTGGTGCATCATCGACCAGATCGTGTGAAAGCGCAATTCGGGATCCTAGATGATGATTCTACATGGATTAAACAGTTTGAATATGAGATCAAGTATAAGGAAAATCGTGGCCAATTTAAACGAAAGTACTAAGAAATATACGAGAAAGAGCTTCAGTTGTATAGGAAAAATATTATGTTTGGAAGTGGCCCTTCATCAGGGTCAAAGACTAATGATGTGGAGGTTAAGATTAGATATATTAGCATCTAAATTTCATGCCATATACCATCATCTGGGCAGATTCGAAAGATCTGATATATCATTTTTAACTTTGCAGGAAGAAGACGATGATGATGAATTTTTTGATCATGAAAGCGCTCCTGAAGGATGCTTCACAGATGCAGGTAAATAAAATGTTCTTGCATGCATGTTGTGGCAGGTTATAAGTAGCAAATTATAACTAGCATTTTAACACTGTCATTTCACCAATTACTGTTTATTAACAGTAATCTGTGAGGGGAGCATGCTAGCATTTTGTTATATTATAATTTGTATAATTTTCTTAAAACAGCAGCTGCAGCATGACTGATCATGGTAGGCGTATCTACATCTAATCATACTTCATTAAGTGGGTAAATGTTGAATCTATTTTTTTGTAGGGAATTTTGTATCAGTAGATGATGATGAAGAACCAGCAATCAGATCCTCCCAAACCCAAACCCCCACCCTCGCCGCCACCACTCCCACCATGGAATATGGTATATTCATTTGAAAACTGAAATTGGAAAGTTTACTTTTTTTTTCTTTCAAAGTTTTCAATTTTTTTTTCCCAAAAACCTACCTTTTTTTTCAATGCAGAGAATCATGGGACACAAGAAATTAATGAGAGCTTGGAATATGGTAAAATTCATGCTCTTTGTTAGTCATATAGTTCTCTGCTCCACAACACTGAGTTAGGGTTTCAGTTGGGAATACAGCCCTGACCTGGTTATTTTTCTTTTATTTTGCTCAATAAGTATTCATGAAGTCCAACTATTTTTCTTTATTTTGTCTTTATACAGATGATAGGAGCCCTGAAGTTGGTAATGATGCTAAAAAAATGGAGACAAATGCAACATCTTCACGACACAAGCAACATATTTGTTCTCCAAGAAAACCCACCACTATAAGTGGACAATCTCTACTCAATTGCATAATTGAAGATACTACTAACATATTTGTTCTCCAAGAAAACCCACCACTATAAGTGGACAATCTCTATTCAATTGCATAATTGAAGATACTACAAGAGCCCGTAGGGTCTATATTTGAATATGAGATACTACAAGAGTCCGTAGTATCTTCAATTATGCAATTGAGTAGAGATTGTCCACTTATAGTGGTGGGTTTTCTTGGAGAACAAATATGTTGCTTGTGTCGTGAAGATGTTGCATTTGTCTCCATTTGTTTAGCATCATTACCAACTTCAGGGCTCCTATCATCTGTATAAAGACAAAATAAAGAAAAATAGGTGGACTTCATGAATACTTATTGAACAAAATAAAAGAAAAATAACTAGGTCAGGGCTGTATTCCCAACTGAAACCCATAAGAGTTTAAATCAGTGTTGTGGAGCAGAGAACTATGACTAACAAAGAGTATGAATTTTACCATATTCCAACCTCTCATTAATTTCTTGTGTCCCGTGATTCTCTGCATTGAAAAAAAAAGGTAGGTTATTGAAAAAAAATGAAAACTTTGAAAGAAAGAAAAAAGTAAACTTTCCAATTTCAGTTTTCAAATGAATATACCATATTCCATGGTGGGAGTGGTGGCGGCGGGGGTGGGGGTTTGGGTTTGGGAGGATCTGATTGCTGGTTCTTCATCATCATCTACTGATACAAAATTCCCTACAAAAAAACAGATTCAACATTTACCCACTTAATGAAGTATGATTAGATGTACACACGCCTACCATGATCAGTCATGCTGCAGCTGCTGTGTTAAGAAAATTATACAAATTATAATATAACAAAATGCTAGCATGCTCCCCTCACAGATTACTGTTAATAAACAGTAATTGGTGAAATGACAGTGTTAAAATGCTAGTTATAATTTGCTACTTATAACCTGCCACAACATGCATGCAAGAACATTTTATTTACCTGCATCTGTGAAGCATCCTTCAGGAGCGCTTTCATGATCAAAAAATTCATCATCATCTTCTTCTTCCTGCAAAGTTAAAAATGATATATCAGATCTTTCGAATCTGCCCAGATGATGGTATATGGCATGAAATTTAGATGCTAATATATCTAATCTTAACCTCCACATCATTAGTCTTTGACCCTGATGAAGGGCCACTTCCAAACATAATATTTTTCCTATACAACTGAAGCTCTTTCTCGTATATTTCTTCGTACTTCCGTTTAAATTGGCCACGATTATCCTTATACTTGATCTCATATTCAAACTGTTTAATCCATGTAGAATCATCATCTAGGATCCCGAATTGCGCTTTCACACGATCTGGTCGATGATGCACCACATAGTTGTTGTTGAAAATGGGGCCATGCCTAAGGAATCTCTGTGAATCACTTTGGCTTTGCAAAGCACTTGGCAATTCACAACCGAGATAAAGCCTCCAAATGATGTTCTGTTCTGTTCATAGAAACAATCAAAGTTAGTTTCATACAAACAAACTAAGATGCCAAGCCTAAGAAATCTCTCAATCAAAAGTATTAGAAGTGACCTCATTCGTAACATCATCCTCATTCGACACAATTCGAGGATACAATTAGGGTTCGATTTGGAATAAAACCCTAAATCAACTAACATGTTTAAAACACAATCAAGATTTGTTTTTTATGTGTTTCTGTAATTAATTACATATTATAACGGCTCGTGATGCCACTGTTGTAATTATAATACCATGACATTCATATAAATATAATAAGCATCAAAGAACACATGCGGAAGCATAGGAAACATAACACATAATTAATTAACCAAATTTAAATGTATACGTACCTTAATGATTCTAGCAAAACAAGAACCAATCCAATCAATAGAAGTGATGAACCCTAATTTAGGTTTATACAGATTACACGAATTGTCATTTATCGATTTTGCAATTCAATCCATGAATCAAACAATAGTGTGTTTGATTCACGTTCTTGTACACACGTACTAAATCAAACTAAGGTTATGCAAGTAATTAAATCACAAAACTTAAAACCAAACTTTTTGTTTAAGAACAAAAGTCGATCGACCCTTGTTAAGGGTGTTTGTCGATCTGCTAGAACAAGAAACAAGAGAGGAAAACTTTTAGGTTTAGTTTGTGTGCACAAGAGATGTCAAAAACTATAACCCTTGGTTTGCTTATATAATAGAAGAAAATTAGAGTCCAAGTTTGAGTTGGATTTGGAAAACCCAATACATAACCGATCGGCCCCTTGTTAAGGAGGTGGATCTGGAACCTTCTTGACATCTAATTTCTTTCTAGTCCTTTTCTTTTCTTATTTAACGATCGTTAGTCACTTCCGTTAAATACTAACATTCGTTATACGTTTTATGATAGTTAATAATTAAATATAACGTTTTATATAAAATTATTAATCTTTAGTTCTCATACGTAAAGTGTGCAATCTCGTGATCTCGAGTTCGATCCTAACATACGACTACTAAAATAATGTCTACAAAACTAACATAATATGATAGGGCAAATGGCCCCAATTATTTTGCTGAATTTTTGAACAAGCTCTCGTAAAACTTTTTTTGTCGATTAGACCACCTTGTTATATTTTATATGTTAAAAACACTCTTTAGACGAGTTTGAATGATTTCTTGCTGACCTTTCATGATTTAGAAAACATTAAACGTACAATTCAATAAGATAGGCAAGTGCTACTAGAATACGAAGCTCAAAGAGACACAAGAAGCCGCTCATACACCATTGACCCAAAAACACACGCATTGCTCAAGATTAACAGCCTATTAGCCAATCTTATCATTCTTACGTTAGCTGCCTCAATTCTGGTTCACCGTTATTGCCTCTTTAATTCCACACCAATATACTTCATCATATTATCATATTACGTTAGCTGCCTCAATTCTGGTTCACATGCAATTAATATCAAACAATCTCATCCAACTTTTACAAATGTCAAATGCGTTGTCCGGAAAAATATGCTCGGCTAAAACATAAAATTAAAAGATCAAGACTATAAACCTTCTCAGGCTGGTGATTAATGATCGTGGAAAATTAAACACCCCAAATTGGTTTTTCACACACATTCTTTTTACACAAAAAAAGTTTTGAAATTTTGTCAAAACGATAGATAGATAGATAGATAGATAAAAGAGGGCCCGCTCGAAGTGAAAGTTGAGAAAAATATCAACTGTCTCCATGATCATAACCTAACCTTAAAAACAAAACAAACAATCAAAGGATGGAAGCAGCAGCAGCAGCTTGACGATCGCTAACCTTACTTCCAACCAGTAATCCTAACACAGTTGGAATTTCAATGAAGGGTCCAGCAATAAGAACATACACCGGACGCCACCTTTATTCTACTCAACAAAATGCGAGTGAAGAAACCATTGCCATGCTGTCGCATTTCGATTCTAAAAAGAAAGCTTCTACGAAATCGTCTGCCATCGATCATTTTGCTAGAGAAGGTTTGTTTTTTCGTTACTTAATTGAATTATGGTTTCTAATTGTTTGCTTGACATATTTTTGATTGAATTTGAAACTTTTTTTTGGTTATTTATAGCTAATAATAAAGGTCCCGAACTTGTACATGAACATTTTGCAGCAGAAGCGCAAGAAGCAGCGACTGGTATTGTTAACTATATTCCAATCATTTTCTATTTATATCTTCTTCATTATTATTGTCATAAGAAATTATTCGGGGATCTAAAGGACCCAACAAACCATTAAAACACTGACACGCGGGTTTATATATAAAATTAGTCAAATTTTAGGCCCCAAATCATCATAAATATCCCATCATGCAGGTAGGGGATAAACAGAATAAACGAACAAAACCGAATATTATTTGAATCTCTTAAATGCGTGTGAACACTTTCAGATCGAATCAATTCGGTGGTTCTCCCGAATTATTCAATCGGATACAATTCAGAGATTGAGAACGTTTTGAATGCTTGTGTTTGAGATTGATGAACCAGAGAAAAAATTAATGACCAAAGAAAAATACGTACGAATATATGTCAGGGATTAGGGCACTAACCGCCTTTTAGGCAGTTTTTCAAAGGTTTCAAAGTTGTCAAAATTAGTCCCTTAATTTTCCGAAAATTTAATTTTCTGCGGAACTTTTACCATAACAACTTAGTGAAAATAAATTCAAATAGGCTTTGCCCCTTAGACCCTGCTAGGGGTTGTCGCCCCTGGACCCCGCTCCCAGGGGCGCTGCCCCCGGACCCCCGTCCCTTAGGGGTTTTGCCCCTAAAATCATAATAAATTCAAATAGGCGTGCACTCCGCACCTCCAAGCCTAAATGATATCTTATTATGACTAAATTGGTCAAACAAGTTAATCCAATTACACTAAAATATCCAACAAAATATTCCATCAGGCAGGTTTATGGTTTAAGATATATCCTCACCTCAAAATCAACCCCTTATGAAATTGCGGTTTTGTGTTGGGTTATTTAATTTAGGTATTAAGCGCCCTCAGAAGGGTATCGGTTATTCAAGCAAAACTTTGGTTGTGGGGGATCCAGACCCAAGACTGCACTACATGGATTATCCCAAGCGAGTTGCTCCTGGCCACATATCTGGACCAGCACAAGGGTTGATCTTAAAGCTATACATTTCCTCCCAAGTTGCTAGCCAATAACTTGGGTGTACCCATGACTCAGGTATCCCAGGTTCCAAACCATTCTCTGCCATGTTCCAGATAGATGCCACTCCATGTTTGCATGGCATCCCAGTCAAATCCCACTTTCTGCAAGAACAAGTTCTTTCACTCACATTGACCACACATTGGTCACCATGTGGACCAGATACTTGATACAGATCCCCACCATTCCATGTAACATCATATTTGGCAGCTTCTTTCTTAATGATATCAAACATTCTAGTGGCAACAGGGGTTAGTGGACCAGTAGTCTTCCTAATTACATTTTGAACTATCACAATCCTTTTCATCAAATAGTGTCTTATAAACTCAAGGCATGTAATTATAGGCTTATCCCTTCCATCCAAAAGTTGTCTGTTTAAAACCTCACACATGTTGTTCAAAAGAACATCACAATGAGGTCTTGCTGCAATTAGAATAGTCTAAGTATGAATTTTGACTGATATGAAAGTATGCAGTATCAAATGATAGTATGCAGGAAGAATTATACTTACGAGAAAAGTGGGACCTTGCCCAATGCTGAGGAGGAATCAGTTTTAACCAATCATACACCTCCTTGTTTGCTACCCTAACTTCTTCCATGTTTCTGTTAAACTGTGGTATGGTAGTTGCAGTTGCACATCTCCACAATAGATCATTAAATTGCTGTCCTCTCCATTGCAACTTCATGTTATCATAGATATGCTTCAAGCAATACCTATGTTCTGCTGCTGGGAACAACTCTGCCAATGCTGGTATAATGCCCTAAAAAGAATTAAATGAGTTAAACACTTTTGCACAAACAGGAATGTATATTTTGTAGAACAAAATTAAACATGAATGGATACCTTTTGCCTGTCTGTAACAAATGTGAAGTTTGAATTTCTGAGCAACTCCAAGTCATCTCCAAGGCACTCAAGAAACCAAAGCCAAGATTGCTTAGTTTGTGACTCAACCACTGCATAAGCCAAAGGATATGTTCCATTATTTGGATCCACACCTACTGCTGTTAAGATCTTACCAGGAAATGGCCCAAACATAAAGCAACCATCAAGGCCTAAAAGATCTCTTTTTCCAGCTTTGAATCCACTTTTCAAAGCCCCTAAACAAACATAGATTCTTCTAAACTTCCTTGTCTGACTATCAGGTACAAAGTTTCTTTCAACATCAATCTTCACTGTTGTATTTGGGTTCTTTTCTTTCAACTCTAAGCAATATTGTCTCAACTGAGCATATGTAGTTTACTTTTTCTTTTATATATACTAACTTTGAACCTTGTGATTTATTATAGCTTTTCCCAGCTCTTCCCCCAGAGATGAGTTACGAAGAACGTAAAGCAGCAGCAACTGCCATGCATGGAAGCAAAACTAGCAGCTGCAACTGCAGAGATAGAGGCGAGATCAGCAGCCGCTGCAGCAGCAACTCCTGAGTGCCCTTGCAACACTTTCTTATACCAGATTATTCAAATGCTTGTTCCTTTGAATTCTTTGTGTTAGAAACCTTTACTCGGATCAACCCCTTTTATGACATAATAGTTCATACTACCCTGGCTTGTTATTAACATTGTAAATGGTTTTAAATCAAGTACTCTTATTTTCAACATGTTTCACTAATTCGCCTCAAATCAACCTTCCCAAACAATGAAGGGACTAGAAGATCCTTGAAGCAGCTGATCTTTATTTCTTCTGCTCATGTCTTGCCTATTTGATTGGAATTGTTGTTTTTAACATGAGTCTTGCAACCCTAAAAGACTAAGTAGGAACATTATCTTATCAAAGTTGGGAAATGTTTAACATTTTTCGGCAAAAAATAAAATAAAAAAAGATATATTATGATCCTATGTTTTGGCCATACTAATATTCTGTAACACCCCAACCCGACAAGGGTCAAAATGCCACATTATGGTGTCAATCAGAACATACAAACGCAAGCGAAAGACTTATAAACTTAATAGTTACAAAGGTATTCTAAGGTAATAGTGAAATACTAACATCTAAACATAATGAATCCCAAAGCCAAATACAAATCCAAACTAATCTAACTGAAAATGAATCCAAATCTAATCCAGAAGCAAATGGGTGTCTATCGTCAGGGTAGTCCACTAAGAGCTCCTATGCACTCTTCACTCAAATCCAGCTTCCAACCTAAAACCTGCCGCAGAAAAAAAATGCTGCTGAGCTTAAAAAGCCCAGTGAACAGATATAACCAAAACGAAATAATCGAAGCATATATATAAATATAGAGAAACGGAACCACAAGATCCTGCTGAACAAAATATCAAATGTCAAACGAATAAGTACTCAAGGATCAGCTGAACAAATATCATAAGTCAAATGAGATAGACGAAATGAGAAAATCAAGAGATAATACGAATGTCAAATAATCATACTGAATCAAGGAATCAAATAGGAATGGCCACGAGCGTGTCTAAACGAGATACTCGAATAGACCAAATAATCACATAATCTCATATATCCGTCAAATCATATGTATACCTGGAGGGGAGACCTCCAGAATACCAAATGGAGTAGCTAGCTCCCAGAAGTGAGGGGGTGCAAGGCACGCATAGCCCAATCACTAAAAAAACAAAACAAAATACCTAGGATGCATCCATACTCCCCCTGCAAAACAAATCATATATATACACCTGCTCATGACAGGTATATACACATATCATAATGGCCAAGTGATCACATATCATATCATATCATATCAAATGGGGACGCCGTGGACTGAGCACACCGCCACAGATGGTGTCATGCCATTGGTGCCATCAATGACATGGCCATGGTACCTCCATGGCTAGTTAGCTCGGGCACTGAACAGAACAAATCATATCATAGCATATCCATAATCATATCATATCCAAAGAGATCATATCAACATAACGGAATCATATCATAACAAAGGATATCAAACGAATATCATATCAAACGAATAGCTAAACGAATATCAAATCAGATGATCATATCAAAGCGAATCATATCAAACGAAATCATATCAAGGCAAATGAATCAAAGTCAAGGATCGAGAAGTCATGAGAGAAAACACCCTTATTAAGAAAGGGTAGAATATCCGTACCTCAAACCGCAAATGAAACCATATCAGAAAACACAAGGATCGGAAGTTACTCCTTTTTCAGCGAATCTACACGAATTAATGATCGTCTTATCATTTAAGAACCATTTCATAAGTTATTACTGATTATGTACTTATTGTTATTCAGATTGACGTATTCAGGGTTTCCTGGTATTTATAGTAACTTTCCATATTTAGTAACTTTCCTTATTTAGTAACTTCCCGAATTAGTAACTTTCCGAATTAAGTGAGTTTCCCGAAATAAGTAACTTTCCCGAATTAGTAACTTTCCATATTTAGCAAGTTTTTATAATTAGTAAGTTAGGGTTACATTCATAATTAATCAAACTATTAGTAAGTTAGGGTTACATTCATAATTAATCAAACTTATGGTTCATATGTACTTCCAAATCATACATCACTTATTTAGGATATATTAGTGAATTTGGATCACATCCTTATGATTTTTCATGCCTGCCAATTAAGCTCCAAAAATTCTGAAATAATTCTCAGTGATTCCCATATCAGTTAAGTACCTTCAAAAAATTTTATAGATTTTATTACCAAGCACAAATACTGTTTTAAAAATTATCTTTCCATACCTGTTCAGAAAGTTAACTGCAGATACACACAGAAAGTTTGTCTTTAATTAACCCATTGAGACACTTCATAAAAATCCGCAAAAATTTCAGGAAGTCACACATAACTTAAATATCACCCCTGTAAAAAGAGACTCCAGTTCCTTGTGGTTTGAAAATTAAAAATCAAAAACATCGACTGATTTTACGTTACCAAAACTCAGGTTTGACACATGATCCCATAAAATTCAAAAGACAACCAAATCAACTCTAAATCACCCCAAACCAAATGGAAAAAACTTATTTAAGACCCTAAACTGAGTTTACATGCAAAAATCCAGTATTAAATGTTTATACATTCTAATCTATAAAACATATTCGGGTTATAAAACTGTCCCAAAATGGAACACGTATTAGACTATTATAACACATATTTTTTATTACATTAACACACCAAAGCAGCCTCATAACATCATAAATAAACCCGTTTACACCCGTTTTAAAACCTATTCGACTTACATTTATATACATGTGACCCACACTGAATATACACGTTTACAACCTTGGTGATTACCCACCCATCGTACACACATCCATACGTCTAGTGTTTTTAAGCGCCTCATTAGTTTCATAGGGTATCCATATTACTCTACTCGACCTGATCCAGATTTGACACCATAACATCATACTCCTACTCACGATACAACTTACATGATCTTTTAGGGCTCGTTTACGTTTAAATGAAGGCACACCAGAATTGACACAAACAAATATACACCTAACGACACACAATTCACAGCCAAACTCCATCCACAAATCTTATACGACTCTTATTAATTTCATGTTATTACGATCAGTTAAGGGTTTACTTCTTCGTACCATATCCACATTACGTATATGTATTCGAATATCAAGTGATTAACAAAAACTCGTATAACATTACTTCTAAGATTTCCAGATCGTTCATGCCATTTTAATGTTTATCAGTTGGTCACGTGAAGGTTTAACATTACTCAATTCATATCTAAATCGTATTAACGAAACATATTTATGCACACACACGTTTCACATGAAATCAGACTAGGGTTCTTGCTTCTCTTTTATGCCACATTAATGACCATTCAAGGTTTATGATTAGGGCTTGTTTAGGTAGTGATGAAGGTCGACATGAGGGCTGGAATACGACACAAAGGTAGCCACAAAACATGACACAAACAGATACAGATCGATACATACAACACCACGCACACACACGCCAAACAACCATGATTGACACATATATCTCATAGTTTCGTGATTACATGTTACGTATATATACATGTTATATGTATGTCGAAAATATAGAAAACAAAAGGGATAGATATACCTTGAGTCGGATTTAAAGGGACGAACAAAGAACACAAGATTCACAACAGAACCTTCGAACCAAAAACAAAAACCTTTCTCGAACCAAACCACACGATCGAACCAATGCTACACCAACGATCACCACTACTGCTACTAATCTTCTCTTGTTTCTGATTGGAACTCGTCATAGTTTTTGGTTCGGTTTAAGGGGTGTTTAAGGAGATCAGCTGAATGATTTCTTGGAGAGAAAATGAGCAGCCGATCTTGTATAGTTTTTAGGGTTTTGTGAGTGATGAGAGAATGTGATATACGGTTCCTTAAATGAGATAACGAAGGGAAATAAGGGTTGGGTTTTGCCGAGTTTAGGGGAGGGCATGGAGACCATTTCATCTTCAATATTTCAAATATACTTTTGATCATATCTTTGTTAATGTTGTGTACAAATTTATAAATAGAATCGGACTTTTACCTAACTTAGTAACGTGTGATAGGTGACAAAAGAATCACAATAGAATCGACCCTTACACGACTTGTTAGAAGTGTGATATTCACTTAGGATATTAAGTTGTGCCGATTTAATATCTTCGTAGGTTTAGTGCATTTATTTAGTAATTATACTTATAACATAAGCATTTAAGTAATTAAAATGTTTAAAACAAAAATCTTATAACCTATTGGTATTAACGTTCAAAAGTTATTCGGATTTTCGGGTCATTATATTATGATCCTCTGTTTTGGCCATACTAATATTCTGTTTAACAAAATGTTTGTTTTTATAAACTTGTTTGGTCGGGCAACTCTCAAGCCGTTCGAGTGATTCGACCAACATGCATTTGTTAAAGATACTTTATGGCTCAAATTAATGAGTCAAAATTTCTCTATTTATGGTACTTTTGTATCGTGGATACTAACTCTGAACCTTCTTATAGCTGCTCCCCCACGTTACTGGGAAGACCCAAGCAAGAAGAAAGCATGTGAAGCAGCAACTAGTGATTACTCTGCCAACATTTTTTTACACTTACATTTATTTGTTCAGTCAAGTGCGTGTTATACTTTACCTACTATGGTATTTTAATGAACTGAAGTTGCTCTTTAATATCATGTTATTTTTGTGTTGGTCAAATCATAGGTACTGAAGGTCAAGGTGAAGGAGAAGGACCTGTTCCCACGCGCCCTTACGAGGATCCAAACCCTGCAGCAGCAGATTCATCAGCAACTGGTTCTCGTGGCAATTAAATCCACTTCACCATGTGGATCTCGATCTTATTTAGTACTATATCTGAAATGTGTCTGTTAACGATATAATCTGCTATCATACTGGTTGGATTTCATTTTCTGTTTACTAGTGTCACTTAAATGCTGTCTTATCATCATCACTTGTACTTTTCTTTGGTTTAATGACGATGCATTAACGTACTTTTTTCCTAAATGATCATAAACAACTGTTTGGATTGAAGTCCATAACTTTTGAAGTTAAAGAATAGAAGATGCATTCTGGCGTAAATCATATCTTGTAATCAAAGCTCTAATCTGTTCGAGTCTTTTGAGTGGATACTTTATACCCTTGGATTGGATATTTTTCCCCATAACTCTTCACGGCGTGATTGTTTTTCTGATAGTGTAATACGTCATTGTGCATTCTATTACAAAAGGTGTAGCTGGAACACTTGGTACAAAATGCGTAAAAGCTTTTTGTAGACTAAATATAAATTTTAGCAGAAAACACTTTTGGAATGGCTTTTAGCTGAAGCCATAGCTCTTTTTGTTAAGCTCAGCTGGACGCCTAATAACTTATCCTAACATTAAGTTGTGGTTTAGTTGCCTTAGTTCAGCATGTCTTCAATTTGGCTGTTTGGCATTTTTTGATATTTTACTGATAGCTGAACTCCATATTTGATCAAAAAAAGGCTTCTACTTTATTGATGTATGCACCACCACTTGTTTAGTTCTAGTAACAAGAGGATTAAGGTAAAAATGTTGGTACAATTTGAACATTCTTTTTACTTATTTTGCTGTAAATACAATGTTTTATGTAAAACAAAATATTAAATAGGATCAATTCCAGAATACAACAATATCTAAATGAAAAAGTAAAAGTAAAAAAGAATGCAAACTAGTCATTCTATATCTGTGGGTCAAACATAAAAAAATCCTGGTCATTTAGTTTCTTGATGATAAACACGAAACATGTAAATTCTTTCTCATCTATAAAAAACCCTCTTCACGGTTAATCTATGATGAACAAAATCCCATAAAAATAAAATCTTTTTCAGTCTTTTTTTCAAAAACCATCTAATCTTGATTTCCCTTCTGGATCCCACTCTTTACGGTTCGTCGTCTTCTTTCTCAACTAGTATTTTCTTGCACGCCTCATAACACATGAACGAAATACCAGCAGCTGGAACTATTTTGATACAGCTCGGTCCCAACCCTCGATATAAACCACCAAGACCTTCTTTTTCAAGAATGGTCAAAAGGGCATGAAGCATATTGTCATAGACCCGTCCGTTAATAGCCCCAGCCTGCATATGTTTCCGGGCCACTTCAAGCGGGAATGTTGCACTACTTGAAATTGCACCAGCTGCTGACCCGATTAATAATGTTGCAATATTCCCAATTTCATCCTTTTTCAAGATTTTCTTGTATGCTTTACGTAAGGTGTCGTATGCAAAATAGTTTGTAGCAGCGTATGGGACTACACCAATTAGACTTGGTGTGAGGCCACGGTAGAGCTCTGCAGGCCCCTCTTCTTTCACAATCGTTAGAAACGCGTCGACAAGATTTTTGTACACACCCCTCTGAAGAAAAAAATACCACATTAATATGGATGAAGTAGGTTTGGGTTGACTTGCAAACACTTTTTAGTCCATTTGTATAGTTTATCTTGCAAACAATTAAGGGCTAATATTGCTAAACTTGAACTTTCTGGCGGTTGAGCCTTTTTTCACATGGTTTAGTCCTCAACTTTTTGCGGGGCAATTTATGTGAGTAAAAAATTGTTCAGGGATTACAGCAATATCAAAAAAGTTTTTGGAAAAGAACATTGAGAAAAAGTTGAAAGGTCAAACTGCCAAAATAGGGAAATAATTATTGGAAAACAAAATAATACAATAATAATCCAAGTCTTCAAAATACACCAGTTTAGAATGCTGTATGCATTAACAAATTACAATTTGGGCCACTTTTAACCCGTTTGACCAATTGACTTGTTGCCATTGTAGCTAGAATTTAATAATCATAACTAGTTCAATTCATATATTAAACAAGTAATCATCATACACACGCTGAAGCGTAGGATCTATTTTAACATATAAAGAATTAACCGAAACATAAAGAGAACGTACCTTTTGATTCTAGCACAACAAGAATCAAACTTCAAATCTTCTTCTTTAATATCAAGAATGGATTAATGAGATACCCCTTACCGTTTTGTATCTCAATCCAAGATTATTAACTATAGTGAGTTAATATCCACAATCTTGTACACACGTACTATAACCGAATTAATGAGATTGCTAGATCTTGAAAACACAAAATAAACCAAACAATTTTGTTTATAAAAACAAGGTGGATCGACCCTATTAGGGTTTAATTCGATCGACCAAAACAAAAGAGAGAAGAAAAGGTTTTAGGGTTATAGCTAGTGCACAAGAAGTAAAGAATGAATAACCCCTAGCCTTGTATTTATAGATGAAGTATCTTGGAGAACAAGTTGGCAATGGGTTGGCTAACCCTAGCCCATGTACGACCGGCCTAAGGGATCCCTAAGGATTCCGGAAACTTCTTGTTCCTCTAATTTCATCTATAGTCCTTCTCTTATTCCCTAACGGTCGTTAGTCAATTCCCGTTAACTACTTAACGTCCGTTAGTCGTTATTTTTGTGTTTCAATAATTAAATACATAACAGTTTATATATTAATTATTATACATTAATTCCTCATACGTAATGTGTGCAATCCCGTGGTCCCGAGTTCGATTCTAGACATACACACATTAATATTTGTCCATTAAAACTAACAGCCATTTTAGCTAGATTTTATTATTTGACATGTTTGAGACGTAACACAATCAAAGTCTACCCATTATTACAAGTAAAATTAAGAAGTCGATCATTATACCTGAACTGTCAGTCGGGTTTTGAGTAACTCAAGAGGGTAGGTGCATATGGTGGAACTAATACCGGCAGCAGCGCCCGCGATTAGTGACTCAGGTATACGCGGTTTTGGCTTTTCTCCCGCTTTAGGAGCCAAACTTTTCTTGACAGTATCATAAGCAAATAACTGCACAAGATTGTATCAAAGTTATAACTTAAAAAAGTGTAGCATGTAAAAGCGAAAATTCATCAAATACACAACGAAAGTCTCGTAACCTGCTTCTAGTGTGTGCTATGAATATGGAGCATGTAAATGTGATTAAAATTGATCTTCTAAATATTGAGATTTGATGTCAAAAAGCTGGTTTCTAGTGTTTTTAGTAACCTGCATCTCTGTATGATAATCTGACTTGAGGGCCAAATAATTTGTGTTGTGTAATGAGCTTGTACTAATAGGCAGTATAATTAATTATCAAATGGTATAGTGAAATTACTTGCATACCTTATCTTAAGCTTTATCGAAGTAGAAGGCAATACCTACTACTTCGATAAATAAACATAACTTTTTAAACATTCAAGGCCGTAGAATATGTTTATTACAAACTTCAAGGAGGAGAAAGTCATCTAAAGCTCCAAAAACTATCTATTATCTACTGTATCGTGGTCATTTCAACTGATTATCTAATTTTCATTGCTCAATATCACATATTCATTTTCAAAATGCACATCCTTAGGTTGCATTAAGACCACTCCAGAAGCACACTAATAAGTGATTATGTAAACTACAGAATGTCATCAAATGCATACCAACCTACGCTGAGCCAAACTTAATCAACGCTCACATATGAAAAAATAGTTATACCTCAATTGCTTTACTCGGAGCAACACGAATGACATTGATCAAATTACCCCTGAAAAGGCCAGTCCAACCTTCGGTCTGCATAATATCTTTAAAAACTTCAGTAGTAGAATGCCCAGAACTCCCTACCATCAAATGAGTCCTAATCGTCTCTAACGGAGCAACACATGTTCGTGAAACCGCCCCTGCAACAGCACCACTTATCAACCTCCTTAACGAAGCATTCCCAATCTTGATCTTCAAATTTAACCCTCCTTTCATCCTCAAAACACCCTCATTTACCACCACTTTCGGTACCTCAATAGTCATATAACTTGATTCAGGTGTCGAAACAGCTTTCGATAAAGAAGAAAGTTTAACACCTTCATTATCAGAGCTCAGTGAATTAGAGTTGATACTTCCAAAACTGTCCCTACCCATCTGCCCAACACTTGCAAAAAAACTCGCGGACTGGGAAAAATTATCATCTCTCGAACACCAAAGAAAGCCTATTCCTGAATTTGGGAATGACCCATCTCCGTTATTATCCAATAACCTTCTTGTATCCATTCAACTCACCAACAAGATATCGATAAAGTATTAACCCCACAAAAATACCTCCTTTTCTACACACAATTAAGAAACAATAATTAATACCATAACACCTAAAGATATGACAATGGCTGTGTCTTTAAGCTAAGAATATGCTTACTAAAACCAATGATAGCAAATTAAAACAATAGAATCTTTTTAGATATAAAAGATACCCATATGGTGATAAATATTATGTAACAATTATAAAATCTCTAAAATGGGATTTTGATTAAGAATAGGAGGTAACGGCTTTTTTACCAAACATATGACATTAAAACCGATAAAAATCAAATCTTTTTAGGAATATATTAATCCCAACTTAGTAATAAACATAGCTAACACCTTAAAATCTTCAAAATTACCGGGGTGTTTTAAGCTTATTTTTGGGTTTACAAGCTTATGTGTTTCCGGATTATGTTTCATAAGCTCATTTTTCCACACTTATTTTGAAACTTATGGGCTTATATATAAGCTCATAAGTCTCAAAATAGGTCGAAGAAAATGGACTTATGAAGATAAGCCGAAAACACATGAGCAGCCCAAAATAAGCTTAAGCAAACACCCTTAAACATGATAAAATGAGTATGACAATCAATCATGTAAGGTAAAATAGCTAAAAATTGAATATTTCTTTTAGGAAATTAAAGAACCCAAATAACTAATGAGCACCATGAAGAACTACAAACCTTAAAAATGGGCTTTCTGATTACATAAACAGGGGAAAATGGGTTCTACACTAAACAAATGATACCAAAACTGATATAGATTGAATCTTTTTATAAAATTAAAGAAACCCAATTGACTAAATAACAATCTAAACATCGTAAAATCTTAAAAATACACATTTTATGAAAAAATAACAGGGAATAATGGATTTTAAACTAAGCATATAATATCAAATTAAATAAAATTTAAACCTTTTTTATATAACTAAGAACCCAATAGACTAATGAACTCTATGAACAACAAGAAACCTTAAAAATTGAATCTTTCTCATAAAACTAAAGAACCCAATTGAGAAAAACAAATCTTGAAAATGGGTATTTAAGTACATAAAAAAACAAAGGGGTTAGTTCATATTACCAGGTGATTTTCTGTGTTGAATATAGAAGTCAAATTTGTACTTGTTGTTGGTCTCTCTCTCAACTGAATGTGAGAGAGAGATATGATTGAAGGGAAGGGGGGTGTTTGGTAAAAAAAGGTTGGTGCCAATGGAGTCTTAATTGGAGTGTTGGTAAGCACTTTATGATGATACTCCACTATTGACCAAATTTTGATACCAGTAGTATGAGATTCTATTTTCTCTTTGGTCAAAATATAAGTCCTGATTAAATCATTGTGTGGTACTTATTTTATTAGAAACTTTTTTTGGTAAGTACTATATTTGCTTTACAAGCTTGTGAATATTAGAGTTCATCCTTTAGCTGACTTATCACAGATCGAGAGAATTGCCATCAAATATAGTACTTCCTCTTTGGTGTATAGATCATTACCATTTATTTTCAATATGCTTAAAGAGCCGGGCCTGTCTTACTTTCCTGCTAAACGATACGATGAGCTTGAACATGTGTATAAAAAATAAAAGGAAATTTGCAAAACTGTGAATTAATGTGACAATTATTTTCAATTTTACTCATTTTTGTATCATACTCTTAAAATAAAAAAATGCTTTGATATTTCAAGACTATTCTCTCGCATACAACAAAACTCTTACATACGCTTAAATAATTGTCTGCCCATTTATGTTATAATTCGATGCATCTGATTTTATACACGTCGCAACTTAAATTTATTAAGAAATGACTTTTATAAACTTTAAAAATTTAAGAATCGAAGATATAAATTATTTAATAATTTTAATTATTACCTTTTATATATTTTTAAAAATGTGTGTTTCTTTAAAAGATAGAGCTTCTTTTTAAATTCGTAATTGAATTTCGTAACAAATTTGTAATAACTTTGTAATAAATTCGAATGAGACAATTGAGAATAATATAAGTATAGAAAATATATCTTAGTTGATAAGGAGAGAAAAATTGTGTTAGAAAAGAGGAATTTTGTCAGTGCTTTGTCGGAATATAAAGAAAAAATTAATTAATTTTTTACTATTTCGAAATTAATTTGCAATATGTCTTTTTTTTTCTTGTTTTTTAGTAATAAAACACAAACTCTTCCATTATGATATTTTGCAAAAAAATTGTAATAAAAAACTTTTAAAAAATTAACAAAATTGACGTCAAATTAAAGATGATCCAAAAAAATATGTTTATTGGTATAATTTGTTTGATGAAAAACTTTATAATTTTACATATACATGAGATCAAAAGACGATGGTTGTGTAATTTAAATAAAAGAGAGTGTTTTCTGCAGCAAAATCACACAAGTGATAATTCGCATTTAAAGCGAGGACAATCTCGAAATTTCACAAAAAAAATATAAATTTAGTAATATGCTACAAAGTTAAGTTAAGTTATAAATAAGTGTCTTCATGGATCACACTTTTACAAATTTCCCAAAATAAATCTTGTGGAAAGGTTTATTGTTGTTCAAACACTTGGGATGTGAATCTTAGTAATGTGTTTGAGAGATATTTATGTATGAATGTGTTTAGCATGCGGAATCTACTACAACACACTTAAAAGAACACAAAGTGGTGAGTTTATGTAAAACGTGAGTATGCAATGAACAAGGAACACAACTTTGGTTAACACAAAACGATTCAATATTATTGATGAAATAATACGGATGATCTAAATATCACCGGGATTACAAAGTAATCTTGAATCTAAGAATGTAAAAAGGATTTGTGAATTTAGTAACTAAGTTACTTAAGAGATGGTTCGGTTTTTGTTAATACTTAAAGAGATGCATGCATGAAGTGTGACTAAGGTATCCTTTTATAAGATAAGGACACCTTATTACAAGTTGTTCAAGTGGTTGAATATAATACTATACTTTGACTATTTTAGCGCCTACAATTTAATACAACTACCAATGTACAACTCTGTAATATTCTTCTGTACACCACAGAAGACTAAACTACTTCTACATAACGTATAACAATGTACAAAGACTAATAATTCAACTAAATATCTATTACAAAATATCTAATCGACTTGACATAAGCTTGGCAGGCTCTTCATCAATTAGCAGTACCTTCTACCCAGAAGGTACTGGTAGAACATCTTTATACACTTCAAAATCAACTAGCAGGCTCTTTGACATCTTTGGCAGGCTCTTTGACTTGAACATTTTATTCCCAACAATCCTCCCCTAAACTTGTTATTTCCATTAAAAATACACAAGTTTCTGATGAATAAAATACATACCTTGAGGATTTAAGGGAACTCTTCCAAAAACCTTCACTCTCTGTTCTTCCTTTTTCTTTCACATTGCTCAAATATGCTCCTCAGCAAACTTTGAACAATTTCTGATTTCTCTTCATCCTTGTCACATCTTAATCTCTTGGAGATCATAGTTTTAAGCACTTCATAACTAAGTGGATACTCTTTCTCAGCCAACATAAAGAGTTCTATCCCACTTGATGTGTAAAGATGATGAATACTGCTAAGACTTAGAAATTCCCATGTTGTTGAAGGATCATAATAAGGAAATTTCCAATGAACATCTTTGGGATCAGGATCAAACATCCTATTGAATTCTACCCATAGTTCCTGTTCCTTAGCATCAGTACTAGAAGTTGTGTCTAGCCTAATCTGCACTAGATTTCACAATTCTTCCAAGTCTGCTCTGTCACTTGCTCTAACTAGATTTTTAAAATTCTTAAAGATAGCAAACTGACCCCCAACCCTTATTATTTTTCATGACTTTCCTAATCTATCATGGTTGATCTCCCAATCAATAATAGGGCGTCTACAGCTAATTGGATCAGCATGTATTATAGTTGGCAAAGTAATTAACATCTTACTTACTTGCTCTGTGTCCAATTTTGCTACTTCTTTCTTCTGAGCATATTTCTTCTTCATAGAGGGCTTTGCATCAAATGGAACTTTGTAGTAAAGACTTTTGTAGGCTTGAAGATACAAGTAGTAGATTTCATCAGCAGATTTCTTCTTCAGTTGATAATCAGTCCAATTTGCTTGACCTTTTAGAAATCTCTTCATGAAAGTCACTTGATCTTTCCATGATTTGCCCACCTTAAAACCTCTTTTCTCACTTTCTTTCATCTTTTCAAAAATGTCAGCCAGAGCTGCTTCTTTATACTTCTTGTTGATAAAAGATTCAAGTGCTGCTGTCTTCTCATCAGAATTGAGATTCTTGTCATTTACTATCATTGAAGCTTGGCCTTTCACAATCGGATCATTAGCAATAATCCATTGCATTTGTGCATCAAAGGTTTCTTGAGCAATTTGAGTATCAAGAAGAGACTGAGCATCTTTTTGCTCTTTCATCTCTGTTAGCAGTCTTGAAGCTTCAAGTGCTTTCAGTTCTTCTTCATGAATTCTTTTGGCCTCTTCTTCATCTCTAGCTATCTGTGCTTGCTCTGATTTCTTTAACTTTTTGGGCTTTGGCTCATCTTCAATCATAATGTTCTTTCCCTTATCCTTTGGAGTTGGTTCTTGGGATGGAGCAGTGGATTGCTCATCAGCAATAAATAACCTCCCTTGAACAAATAAATCTCCTTGAGGCTCTAAGTCCCTCTTTCTTTTGTACACTTTCTCAGCAGACCCTTTGTACTCCATTGCCAATAGCCTCTCTATCCTAGCAGGCTCTTGTTCTGGTCTAGCAGGCTCTTGCCCTGCACCAGCAGGCTCTTCATCATAAACTTGAGTTCCTTCATGGAATTCAAATTGAGCCTCCTCCTCATCTTCAGAACTATCCTTCCTCCCCTTTTTGGAAGAGTGACCTATCCTATCAGCATCTGATTTTGAAGAACTAGATAAAACAACCTTTGCAGATCTTTTACCCTTTAGCTTCTTCACTTCACCCTCCAATTTCTTTACCCTCTTGACTAATTTGATGTTGATCTCAGAAAACTTCTTACTTTGACTTTTAAGAGCAGCTTCTAAGAACTTCACCTTGTCTTTTAGTTCTTGCATTGTTTGAGGTGATTGGGTTTGTGATACATGAGGTGATGATGTTGGTGGTGTTGCTGATGGTACTGGAGATGGTATTGGTGATGTTTGATGTGTTGGTGAAATGTAACCATGTGAAGAACTAGATGATGGTGATTAAGCTGATGGTGTTGGTTCTTCTGGATGTTGTGGTAACATTTCATCAAATAGTGGTATTTCTTCCCCTCTAAAACCAATTCTCATATTTGAAAATTCTTTGTGAGAAAGTTTTGGTGTTTCATAAATTGAGTCTGTGGGAAGTAACAAATGTTTTAATTTTGCAATGATGCATCCAATAAATCTTGGATACATCACAAACTTTGTTTCACTTTTCACATTTTTAATCAATCCTTCAAAAATATGTTTTGAAAAATTGTATTTTCTGTTTGTAGCCAAGCAGATGAGAGCAGAAGCCATGTTTTCACTAAATTGCTCCCAAGAGGTTTTCTTCTGGCTCAAACAATGAAGGATTGTGTGAATAAAAAATCTCCATTGTGGAGTAAGATGCTTTTTCAGAAAAGTGAGTTTGTTAGACTCAGCATGATACCCCATTCTTTGTAAATTTTCAAAAATTTCAGTATCTGGTAACTGACTAATACCATCAGAATCATCCAAATGAAGATGTCTTCTTATGGATGACTCAGTAAGAGTCAAAAGTTTGCCATCCACTTTGGCCTTAATCCTTTGTTCCCCATTTTCAGAAGTTTTAATTTTAGCAGTTTGCCAAAATTGTAAAATTTGAGATTCATAAATAGTGGGATTGACTAGTAAAGCAAACCTGATATAGGAGTTATTTAAAAAGTCCACTACTTGATGAAATGAGGCATTATCCTCTGACTTCTCCAAAAATGCTAATTGATTGTGACGTTGGACAAAGTTTAGAGCAACTGTGGAATCCATAATGAAAATTTTGAATATGTTGGTGGGATTTGTTGGTGGTACTGGTAGAAGATGAAAGGTGTATGTGAATTATGATAAGGACTGATGAAAGAAGATATGAGAGAATCACTTTTAACCGACAATAAGAAAGATTATTAAAAGTAAATGTAAAGGCGGTTAAAAAGATCTTTTATATGTGAAATATAATATATAATATAATCATCAGTAATTTACATAACTACCCCAACGGCTAATTTTAACTACCAGGCCAAACGGCTAAAACTTTTTCTGACAGGCTCAACGGCTATCTAGCAGTACCATTTTACTCTAGCAGTACCAATTTTGAACTAGCAGTACCTTTGAAAGTTTTGTAAAAATCCCTTATAGTTTTTAGCAAACTACCAGCTATCAACGGATTTGAGTTGTCTTTACCAAAAGCCGTTTGCTTAAGGACTAGCTAACTATTTACAATTAAGTATGGTTAGTTAACAACCATATAGTTTTTGGTAAACTATCAACCATCAACGGATTTGAGTTGTCTTTACCAAAAGCCGTTTGCTTAAGGACTAGCCAACTCTTAAGTTTGTAAAAACTTGGTGAGCTGAATACCAAAAGCCATATTGGCCTAAAGATGGTGCAATTTCCTTGGATGGAGGAAATTAAATAAGGCAATGATGCTGTGTATCTTGGATGATTGGTTCAACAAGTGAAATCATCTAATAGCATGCCTCTGAGTTGAAACTTCTCTTAGTTTGATCTAGATAGAACTTTCTCCTTAAGAAATGCTTCATCCCTTCTAGATATGTGATCTAACTCTATCTTTTTCAACCTCTGCATCATCTTGTATGCTCTTGTCTTTTTCTTTCATAAATTGGTTTTTCTTTCTTTCTGAGCTATCATATCTTCCCCTGAGATTGTTATTTCCCCTGAGATTAATATAACTTTTGTTGCCCCTTTTTGTTTGGAAGAACTCTTGTTTTGTTATCAACCTGAAATGTGTTAGTTGCAAGCCAAAAGAACATAGTGCAAAGCACTTGATCTATACCATTTTAAACATTTGAGCATCAATATGAACAAAACATAGCAAATTTTATACTAACAGGACCAATTATGAACTGACAGTACCTATTGACTAACTAGCAGTACCATGATTAAAAGTCAATACCAGTTAATTTTATGTACAAAAACACATGATTTTTCAAAGATTTATCATTCCAATACCTCCTACAAGATATTTGAATCTACCTAAATCAAAAGCTTTGGTGAGAAGGTCTGCATAATTCTTTTCAGAATCAATTTTAACAACTTGAATTAACCTTTTCTCATTGCAATCCCTTATGAAATGGTGTCTGATTTCAATGTGTTTTGTTTTTGAGTGTTGAACTGGGTTTTTAATGATACAAATAGTACTGCTATTGTCAATATAAATAATGGTGTTAAGAAAATTGTACCCATAGTCAAGCATTTGATTTTGGATCCAAAGAACTTGCCCACAACAACTTGCACCAGCAACATATTCTGCTTCAGTTGTAGAGTTGGCCACCATTGTTTGTTTCTTGCATTGCCAAGAGATGAGTCTGCAACCAAGAAATTGACATCCACCAGTTGTGGATTTTCTGTCTAGAGTTGCACCAGCATAGTCACTATCCGAATAAGCCACTAATTCAAAAGATGATTCCCTTGGATACCAAAGACCCAACCTAGGTTGACCCTTAAGATATCTAAAGATTCTTTTGACTGCTGTGAGATGAGAGATTTTGGGATGTATTTGAAACCTTGCACATACACATACTGAGAACATGATATCTGGTCTTGATGATGTAAGGTACATCAAAGACCCAATCATTGATCTATAATTATGCAAATCCATATCATCTCCTTCAGCATCCTTGAGTAGCCCTTTGTCTGGATCCATTGGTGTACTTGCAACCTTAGAATCAACAAAATTAAATTTCCTTAGGATCTCTGCTACATACTTATCTTGGCTGATAAATATGCCTTCTTTGGATTGTTTCACTTGGAGACCCAAAAAGAAAGTAAGTTCCCCCATGGAACTCATTTCAAACTTACTATGCATAAGTTTTTCAAATTCTACACACAAGCCTTGGTTTGTTGATCCAAAGATTATGTCATCAACATAAATCTGCACTAGCAAGATGTCTTTCTTTGTTCTTTGGATGAACAAAGTGGGATCAATCCTGCCTCTTTGGAATCCACTTTCTAGTAGAAAACAAGCCAATGTTTCATACCATGCCATAGGAGCTTGGTGTAGACCATATAGAGCCTTGGTAACCTTATAAACCTTGTCTGGATACTCTGCATCAATGAAGCCTGGAGGTTGAGACACATATACTGGTTCTTCAATTTCACCATATAAAAATGCACTCTTCACATCCATTTGATAGACAGTGAAGCCTATGAATGAAGCATAGGCCAAGAAAAGCCTAATTGCTTCAAGTCTTGCAACTGGAGCAAACACTTCTTCATAATCTACCCCTTCTTTTTGAGTATATCCTTGAGCTACCAATCTTGCTTTATTTCTGATCACTATACCCCTTTCATCTTTCTTGTTTCTGAACACCCATTTGGTTCCAATTGCCCTATGACCTTTGGGAAAATCAACCAATATCCAAACCTTCTGAATCTTGAATTGGAGAAGCTCTTCTTGCATTGCTTCCACCCAACTTGCATCATCTAAAGCTTTGTTTATGTTTTTGGGTTCAGCCTGAGATAGAAAACATGAAAACAGGCATATATTGGAAATATCATTATTCTTTTCTTCATAAATAGAGGAGATAAACCCTTCTTCATCTGAAGACAAGACTTGAGATAAACCAACTTGAGATCTTGTTCTAACACCAGAATTTATGCTACCAATCACATCATCAGTTGAGTGATCTTTGAGAATTCTAGTGTTGGGTGTTTTAGGAACTTTATAGGTAGATGGAAGATTGCTAATCCCCACCTCTTATGGTAAAGAATAATCTA
The DNA here is from genome assembly GCA_021014915.2 of Artemisia tridentata subsp. tridentata. NCBI lineage: Eukaryota > Viridiplantae > Streptophyta > Magnoliopsida > Asterales > Asteraceae > Artemisia > Artemisia tridentata. The sequence continues at coordinate 66,136,893 of CP139508.1, read as the reverse complement.
TTTGAACATTCAATGGCTCAGCAGTATCAATACTTGAACTAGCAGGACCATCTGTTGAACTAGCAGTACCATTGTCATTTGTACCACTTTCTTGATTCTCTTGATTCTGAGTTCCATGATCATCTTCCTTGCCTTCATTTGTTGATTTTGAAGGTTCTTCTTGACTTGAAGATAGATCCATTTCTTTCCAAATTGGCATCCAGATGTAATCTTGATCTTTAGGAGTTTCAACATTATCTTCAAAACCTGCATCATCATTAGTATTTGTACCTGAAACAGGCACATAATTCATAGATTCTGAAAGCCTATCAATATCAAACATCCAATCTGGTCCAATTCCTTTCACATTTGTTAGTTTCTCTTGAAACTCTATGTGAAGATTCTCTTCCACTAGCCTAGTGCAAGTGTTAAACACTCTATAGGCCTTACTCTGCAAAGAATACCCTATCAAATAGCCTACATCTGCTTTTCCATCAAACTTGCCTAAATGATCTTTGGTATTTAGAATAGTGACATGACAACCAAAAGGTCTCATAAAACTTAAAGATGGTGTTCTACCAAAGAAAAGTTCATAAGGTGTCTTTCTATGTGGCTTTGTCACAAGAACCCTGTTTTGTACATAACAGGCAGTACCAACTGCTTCAGCCCAAAATGAAATAGGCAACTTAGAGTCTACTAACATAGTTCTAGCAGCCTCTATAAGTGTTCTATTCTTTCTTTCTGCTACTCCATTTTGCTGTGGGGTTCTAGCTACACTAAATTCCCTTTTTATGCCTTTTTCCTTGCAAAAGTCATCCATAACCCTATTCTTGAACTCTGTCCCATTGTCACATCTGATGATTTTGACTTTCTTATCAGATTGGTTTTCTACCTCAGTGATATAAGATTTAAGAATCTCACTAGTCTCATGTTTAGATCTTAAAAAGAAAACCCAAGAGAATCTGCTATAATCATCAGTAACAACAAGACAATATCTTTTACCATTCAAGCTACATACATTAGTAGGACCAAAGAGATCCATATGAAGCATATGTAAAGCCTGAGAAATAGAGTTTTGGGTCTTGGGCTTACAAGAAGCTCTATGTTGTTTGCCTTTTAGACAATCAACACAGGATTGGTCGTTTTGGAAAATCTTTTTGGGTAAACCTCTTACCAAATCATATTTTGCAATAGTGTTGATTGTTTTAAAGTTTACATGACCAAGCCTTCTATGCCAAAGCATAGATTCATCCAATGAGGCTTTTGCTACCAAACAAGTTAGACTCTCCTTAGGATCAATGTTCTTTAAATTAACACTGTACATATTGTTCCTTTTTGGTATTTTAAGAAGGATCTGACTCTCATCAGGCATCTTAAAATCAGAAGAAAGAACCATACATTCATTGTCAGTAAATAGAACATTGTTCTTTTTGTCACACATTTGTGAGACACTAAGAAGATTAAACTGAAGTTCTTTCACAAAATACACATTTTCAAAATCTAGTTTACTGGTTTTGATAGTACCTTTACCAGTGATCTTTCCTTTTATTCCTCCCCCAAAGGTAACATATCCTCCATCAAATGTTTTGAAGTCTGAGAGGAATGACATGTTGCCTGTCATGTGCCTTGAACATCCACTATCAACATATCCTTGATCTCCAATATCAGATGAATGTTCCTGCACATGAATAAACATATTAGTTTCCTTGGGGTACCCAAGCCATGACAGACTTGGGTTTGCCTCTTGCATCAATGAAATCAAACCTTTTCAGGGTTGTTGATGCACCTTTTGATTGGATTGGTTTCCAAATCCAACATGCTGAGGACTTAACAGAACTTTCCCTTTTAATCCATTTTGTGGTCTTTGGTCTATTTGTACCAATTTTGGCAGTACCATTTGGTCTAGCAGGACCTTTGGTTTTTGGTTTCCAAATTTGTGTTTTGACCACAGATTTCTTTTTAATAGGACTATTCACAACTTTTGGTACATATTTGAAAGTGTTTCTTGTACCCTTATCAGTTGGTTTTGTAATAACAGGCTTATTTTGTCTAACAGTATGTTTAACTTTTGTGGTGTTAGACTTAACAAAACTTTTTCTGGAGTGAATAACATTTGTTTTAGACTTTGTTTTACTCCCAGAAACCCATTTATTACAATAAGCATGAAGATGATTAAAGCTACCACAATAATAACAAGCCTTATTGTACATGACAAAGTCATCACCTAGTTGTTGTGACTTAAGGTTGTTCCAATTTCTTTGGCTTCCCCTAGGTTTGTTATTACATTTTTCATAACTTTCAACTGCTTTTAAAACAGCTTTAGGCTTAGCCTTAATTTCTACACTCTTAGGACTTTTTGGTCCTTCTTTGTTTCCTTTGATAGGAACAGTCTCATCTTCATCATCATCAGATACCCAATCTTCAATAATTAGAATATTTGGTTTCTTATCAGTGAGCACCTTGGAGAGTGAGGCATTCTTAGCACTCTCAGAAGGTTCACTCTTCTCTACAGATTTAGCCAATGGTTTGTTAATGATTTCATGTAGACCTGACTCAGCTAGATCTGATCCTGGGGGACAAGGAATTCCTCTATAAGGAGGTGGACATGTATTGTATCTTATCCCTGATTTTATTCTTTTATTCATCTGATTCTCAACTATGCTTCTAGTACATTCAGAAGCAATTTCCAATTTGGTAACAGTCAGTTGAATATTATCTCTAGCCAATGTCACTTTAGTACACTCAGTCCTTAACATTTCTATTTCTGAATCTTTCAAAAATATTTGTCTATTAAGAGCAGCTTTAGCATCAGAAAAGGTAAGTTCATTTTCTCTAAAGTGAATGATTTGTTTTTCTAGTTTGGCCATTCCACACTTATGATCAACTAATTTTTGATTGGTTTTTCTTTCTTCTACTTTCAGCTCATCATAAAGTTTTATATAAGATTTTAATTCATCAAAAGCTTTACAAGTAGTAGAACATTTTGTAATTTGTACCTCAGTAGTGGAGAATGCCATCAAAGCCAATTCATCAGAAGTTGACTCATCTTCACCCATGAAACTCCAATCAAAACCCATGCCATCAATAGCAACCATTGCTTTAGGCTCAGCAACTTCTACAACCTTACTCTTGCTTTCAAAGCTTCCTTTATTCCTGTTGTCAAACCCTCTACCCTTGTCATCCTGCTTATTAGGTCTTCTACACTCTCTAGAGTAGTGACCCTTCATGTGGCAGTTGTAACACTCCACTTTTGACTTATCATAGCCAGCAGGCTCATTTCCATTTATCATTATCTTCTTGCCAGTCCTCATCAACAACTTCTTAGCTCTAATGCTCAAAAGTGAAAGTTGCCACTTTATGTCCATCTCTTCAAGATCATCAGGATGAATCTCTTGAAGATCTTCAAATGTTAATATGGACCCATTGTGTTGAGATGTAAGAAAAGCACACCCTATTGTTTCATCTAAAATGGTTTTGGTATTACTAGAAGTACTAGCAGTACCAAAGGTTGTGTTGGCAGTACCTTCTTCTCTGCCACCTTTTTCTTCATTATCAACCTTTGAGATGCTTGGAGATGAAACAAATGCCATATTTCCTGAGCTTGACCCAGTAGTCTTCTTTACTTCATGCTCTACTATTTTGAAATTGTTGTAGAGATCATTAAGACTCATCTGATCAATATCTGGCTTGTTCTTCCAGACAATGACATGCATAGACCATTCTGAAGGTAAACTCCTAAGAAATTTAGAGTTTAGGTCTTCTTGAGTTATCATCACTTCATGGATGGCTAACTGACTTGAAAGCTTCTGAAGTCTATTGAACATACTGTCCAAAGACTCATTGGTTGTGGCTGTGAAGTTCTCAAATTGCTGTTTGAGAAGTGTTTTCTGTGTTTTCTTGGTAGCATCATTACCACCAAAAGTAGCCACAATAGCTTCAAAAAGGGTTTTGGCATCTTTGTATTTGTTAAAGATCAAAAGCTGATCATTTGGAATAGTCATCAATAACATACTCCTTGCTTTTAGATCATTTCGCTTCTGAATTCTTTCATCTGCATTTGTTGGTTGGTCTTGTATTTGTGTTACAAGAGCATCATTTACAGTTGTAGTGGTGATTGAGGGTTTAAATGAGTTGCCTCCTTCAATGATCTCCCAAAGTGCATAGTCCTGCACTTGAAAGTATTGTTCTACCCTTAGTCGCCACATTTCAAACTCATTTTGCTTAAGTAATGGAAGTTTAGCTGCAACATTTGTTTGAATATGTTCAACATCCATTGTTCTTTTAAATTAGTAAATATCAAACCTAGCTCTGATACCACTTGTGGAAAGGTTTATTGTTGTTCAAACACTTGGGATGTGAATCTTAGTAATGTGTTTGAGAGATATTTATGTATGAATGTGTTTAGCATGCGGAATCTACTACAACACACTTAAAAGAACACAAAGTGGTGAGTTTATGTAAAACGTGAGTATGCAATGAACAAGGAACACAACTTTGGTTAACACAAAATGATTCAATATTATTGATGAAATAATACGGATGATCTAAATATCACCGGGATTACAAAGTAATCTTGAATCTAAGAATGTAAAAAGGATTTGTGAATTTAGTAACTAAGTTACTTAAGAGATGGTTCGGTTTTTGTTAATACTTAAAGAGATGCATGCATGAAGTGTGACTAAGGTATCCTTTTATAAGATAAGGACACCTTATTACAAGTTGTTCAAGTGGTTGAATATAATACTATACTTTGACTATTTTAGCGCCTACAATTTAATACAACTACCAATGTACAACTCTGTAATATTCTTCTGTACACCACAGAAGACTAAACTACTTCTACATAACGTATAACAATGTACAAAGACTAATAATTCAACTAAATATCTATTACAAAATATCTAATCGACTTGACATAAGCTTGGCAGGTTCTTCATCAATTAGCAGTATTTTCTACCCAGAAGGTACTGGTAGAACATCTTTATACACTTCAAAATCAACTAG
>CP139508.1:66121676-66131810 GCA_021014915.2 Artemisia tridentata subsp. tridentata | reverse complement strand
CTGAGTGGTTCGCCTTCGGATTCGGGTCCGATTAGGCCGGAAAATGGCCTTAGGCGTAGGGTTCCGGAGACAGGGTCGTCATCTGGTGTAGGAGGGTATAGCGAGGATCAGGTTAAGATAGTGAGCGAGGTTAAGAGGAAAAAGGACTATTATGAGATATTGGGGTTGGAGAAAAGCTGTAGTGTTGAGGATGTTAGGAAAGCGTATCGGAAGTTGTCTTTGAAGGTTCATCCTGATAAGAATAAGGCGCCGGGGTCAGAGGAAGCGTTTAAGAAGGTGTCGAAAGCGTTTCAGTGTTTGAGTGTTGAGGATAATAGGAAACAGTATGATCTTGTTGGGAGTGATGAGCCGGTTTATGAGAGGCGTGCGGCCAGACGCGGTGGATATAGTAACGGGTTTTATTATGAAGGTGATGTTGATGCTGAGGAGATCTTTAGGAACTTCTTTTTTGGTGGGATGAATCCGCAGGCTACTACTCAGTTTACAGGTTTTAGTTTTGGGACCGGGGTGGGTGGAGGGATGCAAGGTGGTAACGGGTCAAGTGGGATGAGAACTTTGATTCAATTGATACCGGTGCTTTTGATCATCTTGTTGAACTTTATGCCATCAAATGAACCGGTTTACTCTCTTTCGAGGAGTTATGGTTATAATCATGTTTTGACTACACAAAAAGGCATTAACTTTTATGTGAAATCAAGTAACTTTGAGAAAGATTATCCGTTGCATAGTCAAGAAAGGGTGCAACTTGAGGAAAAGATTGAGGATGACTATGTCTCAATTATTACTCACAATTGTCGGCTTGAGAGGCAAAGGCTTCAATGGGGATATTATCAGCCGACAACGCCAAACTGTGATAGGTTGAAGCAGTTTGAGACTCTTGCTTCTTGATGACTTGATCGAAGGTTCATTGCTAAAAATTACATTTAATTCAAAGTTTTGCTTGCTATTTTTTCAAGACGATATTTCCTGAATTGATGCGTACTGTTTGTATAATCATAGATAATAAGTATGTAACCTTTTTTGCATATCAACCGTATCATGTACGTAATTGGATTGCCATATATGATATATTATATGTGAGCCCATAGGATTCATCTCGATTTTTGTTTCAGGTTGCATGATTATTGTTTTTATGACCATGTTTCTGAGATTGTGTTGAACATGACCTTTTACTGCTAAAATCTAAGTTATAGGATATGTTTGAGTTTGTACGTGATATAATACTGGTTTATTCATATTTTTCTTGCACAATCAAATATATACTTTGAAAGGTGGATAATATGGCGTTCTTTAGAGTGTATGTAATAAATCTTGTACTCTTGATTGTTACCCGGGTTTGAAATCTGGATATCGAAACCACATCATAAAAGGGTGTGTTTGAGAAAGATAGCAGACTGATAATCTGATCATTGTGGTTTTAAATCGAAGATAATCATATTTGAGCTGAATGAAGGTATTATATGATTTTTCATCAGTTAATCAGTTTGAGAATAAATTGTCCAAAACTAGTTATCTGATTATTTTAAAATGCAATGGTTTTTTTCCAAACTGGTAACAAATTTTTGGGTGAAGAAACATGTAACACCTGCATTGAAGGAACTGGCCGGAGCTTGGACATAGGGGTGATAAATTGAATGGGTTGATCGAGACAGGTAGGGATGAGTTGGCCGGCGGCCACTATTCTTTTTTTGCTCATTTAAATTTTCTATAGATGGGTGTGGCAAGTGATTGCATTTATTCATATGGTAATCTAATTTTGTAGATGAAAGTATAAGTGTATAACAGAATATTTGAGGTCATTTTTTGGGGGCAAAAAATGAAATTCCATTTATATGATTCCAGTGAAAGGTGTTCTTGTTAAACCTTTCACTAGGCCAACCACATGAATGCCAACCAGTTACTTGTTTGTCAACAATATGCCAACGGAAGCCTTAGTGAACGTGTGTTGGGATTTTATAAGGATTTACTATTGTAGAAAACATAAGCTAGAGCAATGGACGCCATCTCCGTAGTGCGAATCAGTGGTGGTGCCGCGGTGGTAACCAGAGGAGCACTGGCTGCTGAACGACATGCGCCAGCTAAATATATATCGAAGGAGCTGATGGAGATGCTTAAGAAGACATTGGTCATGCTAGAACTTCAGGTTAGAGGGAAAGAGGGGTCACTTTAATCAGAATTCTTGTCCAAGCCCTTGTTTGTTGATAAGTGAAAAACATGTTAAGGGGGTGCTTTTTGAGCTTATTTTTTTGGCTTATGAGCTTATTTGTCTTGATTTATATCTCATAAATGATTTTGCAGCTTTGTTTCTAAACAATTTTTACTTGTCTTAAAAACTTTAGGGATATCTATGAACTGTCAGTTTTATACAAAAAATTATCACCTAGTATTCTAAATCTTTCAAATTTTTATAAAGAAAAACTCAAGTTAAATCTAGTCCCTTGCTCACTAAAAGACCGAAGTCATGACAATCACTCGAGTATATAGCATATGCAAACACCTCAATAAACTTTGAAAATTCAAGTTTGTTTATATTATTCTGGAAAAGTTTATTACAGTTATTCATTACTTATCAATGTCATCATCTTTCGACCTAAAAACTTATAAAATCATACTCATGATCTAATTACAAAACTTTGAAGTAATGATACTTAAAGCTATAGTTATCTAAAAATCAAGCTAAAGAACTTTTTAGTTTTGACCAAGAACCATGTACCTAAAACATGGACACCTCATTGATACTATCCTGGATCAACCCAAACGGTTCATTGTGTTGATTTTCAAACGGGTAGAGTTCATTTATGCTTCATGTACTTTTTCTTTAGTCTTATTATGCCGTCTGTACCGATTAAAAACTCATTATGCATAACTTCCTGACTCATTATGTATAATATACTTTTTCATGTATACTTATTCTGCATAACTGAAAATTTTAAAACATTATACATAATGAATCAAAAGTTTAAGTAGGTTATGCATAATGAGTTTTTCATCGATGCAAACTGCATAATGAGACTAGAGAAAAAGTACATGAAACATAAATGGACTTTACGGATTTTCAAACACCAGTTTCCGTTAGTATTTATTACTTAGGAGTAATTCATGTTTTGACATGTTCTATAAGACTGAATTTGTTTAGTGTTTGGACTTTATCGATGCGAGAATAACGAGTCTTGAGAGCATATTTTTACGAAAACTGAAAAAGTACAGATAATTTCTTTTAAACGCGATTATATGCAAAGACAAATATAGCAAGATGCTTTTGATCACAAATAACACTGACAATACTTTTTCTCGGCCTTAAAAGGATGAAAATCATGAAATAATAATTAACTTTCAGTTTTGTTTCAATTTAGTCAATGTAATTTTTTTTTATTATAAAATAATAATCAAGTTTGAAAAAGTGTTCAATTTTATTCACTCAAAGTTTCAATAGTGTTCTATTATTATGTACAGTAATGTTTATGTTTGAGTGACTAATGGTGTGTTTGGTAAAAGTAGCAGCGAGCAGTTGCAGTGAGCAGTGAGCTGTAGCTCACAGCTCACTGCTCATAGCTTCTTAAAGAAGCATTGAAAAAATAAGCTTTCCTAAAAAATAGCAAAGCTCACCGCTCCTTTGACAAACAAACAATAAAAATCAAAAAGCTCACTGCTCACCGCTCATCGCTCAAAAAAGCTCCAAAAAGGTCCGCGCCAAACATAGCCTAAAACGAAACACTTTTCAAACTTGGTTATTATTTTATGACATATATCTCTTTTCATCTGTGCATAAGTTGGTTGTACATTAAGTTGGTTAGGGTTGGTGAAATTCAGGGGGCGAGTATTTAATGTTACGGTACAACCAAACAATGCACATATGGATATCTTAAAGCTAGTTTTTGTGAACAATTACACAATAATATAACAGTATTAAAACTTAGATGATTTTTGTGGTTAATTTAAAATTTGAGTGACTTAATTGGAACGGTCATCAAATTTTGCACATTTTCCCACCTTAAAAAGTACAAAATGTATGCGCTCTTAACTTTTATAAGCTGAAATACTTAGAAGCATAGAGTATTTAGCTATACGAGTACCATGAATAGTTTCTTTAAAAGTTCGACAATGATTACATACATTGATACATACATGTACCCTCTTCAAAATATTCGATAAACAAAACACGAACTAAAAGTCCTCAGAAAATCCGTTAGAGTATCTTGTGAGGCTATGACAAGTCTATGAATCCCAATCTATTAGAGAGCGAATATCTTACTACAAGTTTTCTGAATCTGACTGTGTCTGACCTAAAAATATATGTGTGATGTGGCTATGTAAGAACGTATATAGTATACTTAGATTAGATGTTAATTCGAAGCGAGAAGAAAGTCTCAAAAAATGAACTAAAAACTTGTCTATTACTCTCTAGGTCCCATAATACATGTTCACATCCATTTTGCACAAAGTTTTAGAAAATCTTTTTAATAACACTTTTCACTAATTTAATATTATTTTTTTCACTAAAACTTTCTTTTCATTAGTTAAAATAAAAAGTGAGCACTTTTTTTGAAACATTCAACCTGGACACCGACACTTATTATGAAATGAAGCTACTAGTTGTATTTTAAGTGTATTAGTCGTATAAATAATTCTGTCTCAATAATTTCAATTTACAAAGAAAGTAAACCAAAAATAAAAAGAGTACAAAAAATCAACAAAGAATCTTGTCAACTTGCTCCATTAAACAAAACGACACCGTGCAAAACACTCAAAGACACCTCAACCAAATTTACCAAAATACCCTTCACATCATCACCCTAGCACCTACCTCTTTAAACCCCTTCACACCCCCCTTTCATAAACCCTAGCCACCGTTTTAATCACACACACTAAAAACACACACAAAACCAAAAAAGATGGTAACCTTTTGCTTAAATCTCATAAAGTTTCAATCTTTATAAAAATCTTGAGTTTTTATGGTCTATTGATATGTGTATTATTTTCTTGATTTTTTTTGTGCAGACTGGTGAAGGTGTGAATCCCAAGGCATACCCACTTGCTGATGCTCAGTTGGCTATTACTATTTTGGATCTTGTTCAACAAGCTGCTAATTATAAGCAGCTTAAAAAGGGTGCTAATGAAGGTATACGTATAATTTTAATAATCTTGGTTTGTTTGGTTTTTTTAAGGTTTTATTGATGTTTAGATGTTATGAGCCATCAAATAGAAACCAAAAAAAAAGAAAAAAAATACTAAGTCGAAATCATAGAAACCAAACAAAAGTGTTAAAGCTTAAAACAAAACACATACTGGTGCTCCAATTCAAAGATAACAGACATGTAGTTGATTGTTAGCTTCAGTCTACATGTGGATTGGCTTTTCCTATTATATGTTGAAGATGACAAGAGATGATACTAATAATATTGTTTGTTTCAGTTACATTAAGTACAGTAGTAGATATGAAATGCTAACACAAAGACTAATCACCAACTGACTTTTTTTAACACATCAAAATCCCAACTTTCAAAAAGAATGACTGACTTTAGGCCATTTGAACCTAAGAATTTACTTCATTGAGGTTTTGGCTAATCAAATTCGACCCGTTTAACCTGTAGCTCTGCTACGTTTTGACCCATTTCATTTTACAGTGATAAAGTCTATTCCTCACCTATCGACTAGTATATTACAAACTACTTCTGACCCATTTAACCCGTTCGTCTACATTTTTACCCATTTCACCTTTAGCTAGCTGGTTTAATCTTCATTTAAAAGGGCATTCACTTTGACACAAGATGAAGCCTTGAAGAATTTAGACACTTCCCTCATAACACCTTCTGAGTTTTCCAGATAACTCTTTTCGTTGTCCCACCTCAAGACCATACTTTCCAATGCACTTGCGTGTGCAAGTAACATCCTCGCTACACCTACTTTGCTTAACAAGTGTTGCTTGGTGCATTGGAAAGAAAGTAGGTGTAGCGAGGATGTTACTTGCACACGCAAGTGCATTGGAAAGTATGGTATTGAGGTGGGACAACGAAAAGAGTTATCTGGAAAACTCAGAAGGTGTTATGAGGGAAGTGTCTAAATTCTTCAAGGCTTCATCTTGTGTCAAAGTGAATGCCCTTTTAAATGAAGATTAAACCAGCTAGCTAAAGGTGAAATGGGTAAAAATGTAGACGAACGGGTTAAATGGGTCAGAAGTAGTTTGTAATATACTAGTCGATAGGTGAGGAATAGACTTTATCACTGTAAAATGAAATGGGTCAAAACGTAGCAGAGCTACAGGTTAAACGGGTCGAATTTGATTAGCCAAAACCTCAATGAAGTAAATTCTCAGGTTCAAATGGCCTAAAGTCGGTCATTCTTTTTGAAAGTTGGGATTTTGATGTGTTAAAAAAAGTCAGTTGGTGATTAGTCTTTGTGTTAGCATTTCATATCTACTACTGTACTTAATGTAACTGAAACAAACAATATTATTAGTATCATCTCTTGTCATCTTCAAGATGTAATAGGAAAAGCCAATCCACATGTAGACTGAAGCTAACAATCAACTACCATGTCTGTTATCTTTGAATTGGAGCACCAATATGTGTTTTGTTTTAAGCTTAAACACTTTTGTTTGGTTTCTATGATTTCGACTTAGTATTTTTTTTTGGTTTCTATTTGATGGCTCATTTTTTTTTAATAATCTTGGTTTTTTTGGTTTGTTTGTTTGATTTCGACCAGTATGGGTGTGGATCTTTTTTGGTTATGAGGTTTTTGTTGGTCAAAGGTGATTTGTTATGTTTTTACATGAAATTAAGTGTATGTAATTGGTGTTTGGATTAGCTTATTATATGAAAGCTCATAAGCCCATTTTTTTGGTTTGTTAGCTTATAAGTTGAGTTTATGACCTTAAATAAGCCATAAGCTTAATAAGCTGAAAAAACATACTTATGAGCTTTTCCTAAATGCTCTCTTGTTGATTTATATGTGTTTTGGTGGTTTAGATTATATATAGGTGTGTATCTTTTTTGGTTAGTGAGGATTTGGAGTTTGTTTGTTGGTACTTGTTAGGTTTAAAGGTGATTTGTTTGTTTTTATGAGGTTTTTATATGAAATTAAGTGGGTGTTTTTGTTAGCTTATATAGTGGGCTTATGAGCTTATGTAAGCTTAGAAAATATTGTAAGGTGATTTATTCAGGCTCATGAGCTTATTGAGCTGAGTTTGTGGCTTATTTAAGGCCATAAACTTGATAAAGTCATATGCCGGAAAAGGTCAGCTTATGAGCTTTTTCCCAAATTTACATAAGCTCGTAAGCCCGGTATATAGGCTAATACAAACATCCCTGTAGATGAACATGTTTTGTAGATTAGGAAGTTTATTAATGTTGTGATTTGGGGATTTTGTAATTTAGTTAAGCATCAAGGTGTATGAATGTTTATGGTATATAACACTTTTGTGATTGATCTATTTTCAACACAAATATTAAAGATTGATTTAGATGTAATGAAATTGCGAGAAAACGGTAATATGAGATGATACTTGAGAGTTGTCTAAAAACGGCTTTTACTATTCATGACTGGATGAAATCGTCTCAAGTTAGGAAATGGTTTTTGTTATATTTTGTGTTGGATTTTGTACTTGACACGTGTTGACTGTATATTTGTCGTTTGTTTTAAATGCTGATCTAATCAAGGGTTTGGGGGATGAATAGTGTTGACTTCGTGACCTATACAGACATAGCGGCTGCTAATAATCGCTTTCTTATTTGTCGTTTGTGTTAAATGCTGCTTTAATTAAGGCTTTGGGGGATGCATTGTGTTGACTTCGTGACCTAATAAAGCAAAGCCATAATTGGGAGCTTACTCAAATTCTTAAACACGTCCACGATACTTCAGTTTTGCTAATTGTTTAAACAGATGTCTGAGTAACATCTAGAAATGCTTATAACTGCCGTATAACGAAGGTTTATAAATTTAGTTATTTTGGATCTTGTAATTAGCAGCTTATTTTCAAATGGTTATTTATCAATGCTGGTTGTTTGTGGCTCTAATATCTATCTTTACTTTATGATTTACAGCTACCAAGACCCTTAACAGGGGTATATCTGAGTTTGTAGTGATGGCTGCAGATGCTGAGCCTCTTGAAATCATCCTTCATCTTCCCCTCCTTGCCGAAGATAAGGTATTTAACGCGTTCATGAAAAGACATGTAGTTACGTATTCCGTTGTTGTATAAGATAAATAGCGTGAGCAGTCATTCATGCTAACTTATATAACATGGTGCTACCGATCAATTGCCATATTATTTAGCACGTGATTGCAGTGATGGAAAAAAACTTGAATTATAAACAATGATTTTGCTCATAAACTATCCATCTTTGTAGGTTAAGTTCATTGATTATGTTTTTGTTATTTCTTCTTTGACCATAGTGTATAGCTTTTTAACCGTCTATAATGGTTTTTGCAGAACGTACCCTATGTTTTTGTGCCCTCAAAGCAAGCACTTGGACGAGCATGTGGAGTCACGAGGCCTGTGATTGCATGTTCAGTGACCAGTAACGAAGGCAGTCAGTTGAAAACACAAATACAGCAACTCAAGGTTTGTGTTAACTGCCAGTATTGATTGGAATGTGTTTTGTTTTTTATCAATGACCTGTTTGCGGGTTCTTAAGCTTTTTTTATCTATTTGTTTTCAGGATGCGATTGAGAAGCTCCTGATTTAAGTGAGGAAAAATGGAAATTCGGTGTGATGGGCCTTCTTCCAGGATGTGACTTCCATTGGAGGCTTTGATCTTCTTTTCCTATAACTATCGTTACCGTACTCAAATTTTATTTCGGCATGCATTTTTGCATACTGCTATGATGACTTCTAGTTTTGTGTAACAGTGATGTGTTGTGCGGTACCTTTTTGTGTTCTAAATAGTGTGGTCTTTAAAGAGATTTATTTCCTTCTTTCTTCACTGCTTTCATTTGGTATCCTTTAAAGGTGCGATTTAGGGTTAAATAACAAATAACTAAATAAGAGTCTGGGCAAACAGATTGAAGTTTGCAGGCGTATGCTTTTAATATCATAAATGTCTTTAGTTGCTCTTATTTTAAAAACTATAAGATCAGTTCCTAAGGAGTTTTACTTGTGATCATTTGTGAAGATTGAGATTATTTTCTGAGAAATATATTAACCTGTCCTGGCATATGTGATCTTGAAATTTCTAATAGACCCTTTCGACTTGTTGCCTGACCTTTTTTTGACCTGGGATCTTATGATTTGAACAAGTTAAGCCATGCTAATTTGTCCTATTATCACTGATGGTCTTTGGACTTATTCTTCAATGTAATTTCTCTCTGGGATGATGGTTTGTTATGTGAGCTCGGTTTCAGGTGTTGCATGCATTGTTTGTGTAACTTGTCATTCATAACTTTGTATGCATTAGAATATTGGAGGTCTGTTTTTGTGAGAACATCTCTTTTCAAGTTCAGTATAATGTCAAGTCTTGTGAAAACCGTTGAAGTTCTTTTGAATGAGACACCATGAAAACCGAGCTTCCATAAGTTTATGACTACAGATCATAATGTCTAAATGTAGATGTTTTTTCGCTTTATATCAAAATGAAAATCTTTGGCTACAACCTTACATAGTTGCATGTGTTTTGTTATGCAACTGGCTATGTAAGTCGGACAAATTAGGATTAAAAGATGACATGTTAAGAAAGGTATGTATCACAATACTAGTTCCTAAAATGTGCAAGACAATGACAAAAACTGAACATAAGTAATGAAGGAATGTAGAATTTTTTCGGTATGGTTCATATGGGAGCTTGAGAATTGTATTCGATGGCAAATAGCCGCTGACGAGTTATCAGTTTAACTAGAAGAAAGAAAATTTGTTTCACCACTTCAATAAGAAATTTCTGTTGCTTTGCTATAACTTGCTAAATCGACTGAAAGAAATGTATAATGTATTGTAAGACAGTAAATTTATTATATAATGTAAAATCTACTGAAAGAGAACGAAAGGAAATAAGATCAATGTTGGATGCATATTTGTAGAAACTCATTAAACAGTAAATAGTTTTTAGTCATCCTAATCATTTCTCTAATTCAAATATATAAACAAGTGAACGTGCCGGAGTGGTTATTGGGCATGACGAGAAATCATGTGGGCTTTGCCCGCGC
>CP139508.1:66111420-66121576 GCA_021014915.2 Artemisia tridentata subsp. tridentata | reverse complement strand
AAACGGGGTTTGTTTATCTAAAGGTATAATATCAGGTTTTACAAGTATAATGATGTAATAAACAGACTTATGTACAATGACTAAATTGAACTTTTGAATTAGCACATTGACATTACTTTTAGTTCAACAACCCAAATAAGCTGATGCTTACCTTGTTATTAGCCAATATATCTTTAATTTCATTGTGAATCCATAACTGGCTATGCATTTCAGGTTCATAGGGGTTCAGACGACGAACAATATTCTTCCCCATTTCTTCTATATGGTCATGCATGCTCAAGACCAGCTGACCATATTTAGAAGAAATAGTTATAAGAGATTTCAGCTCAAGAACCCTTAAACCAATCCGAGCACGAAATCCACAACTTTAATTTCAAGAGCTCTGATTGCATCATCTTTCTCCCAACCTTTGAGTAAGCATGCAACATCTAGAAATATTTCCTTGTAATCCTCCTCAAGACCATTATAGCTGAGTTCCAATTTTTCCATAGCTGCCTTCAATGGAATTTCTTTTAGTCTATTTAGGGTATCTTTCCATTTTGGCACATTTAGACCACGAAGAAATGAACCCAAAACTTTGATCGTTAACGGAAGACCATCAGCGTATTGTATAACTTCTTTTGAAAGCTCTTCATACCCTTCAATCGGAATATCTCTTTTAAATGCATTCTTACTCAAGAGACAAATAGCTTCCGCACGCAATAATAGGTTGACGTCAATGATAGGTTCAATACTGGTGTTATGAAACACCGATTCATATAACCATTTCCCATATGTATATCCAACACACGTTTTCTTAAAGATAAAGTTCTCAAATCATTATAATACTTCCTGTGATTTCCATTAATCTATCCGAGGAAAACCCATTGTATTTCATAATTTTCAAAACCCTTAAATCTTTACCATGTGTTCTGGCCAAGAGCTCGAGATCCAAGTCACGAATTGATCCAACTATATATATACAATATAAAACAAATTAATAACGAACTATATATAAACAATATAAACATTTTTAAAATATTATAAAAATTATAAAGAGTCTTACATATTCATGGCGTCCTTGAGCGAAAGATTTGGATCCTTGGTAACTCGGCACTTTATTTTTCGACCGGTTTTCAACCTTCTTCTCTGATCTTTTCATCCGATCTGGATTGGCCTAGTAGTTGACAACGTTGTGTCATATTTATGAAGGTGGTCTAACCCACAGTTTGACATTATCTTTTTCCAACAATCGATTGGTCTTGTTTGCATCCACAAGACAAAATTGGCAACATGACACTTTTGTAATCTTTGAACATGATTCTTCTTCTGCATATATCAAAACCCACAATTGCGATAAGAAAAATAAGGGTTTAGCTTCGAAACCTAATAAACCTAGTTACTTTAGTTAAATAGAACCATTATCAAATAATGAAAATAAACTTATTGACGTCCCAAAAAACACTCTTGATCACAGACGCCGTACTCACAGATGATGTAGCAACATTTATAAGAAGAAAATAAACCTCTCATACTTTTATTTTCAAAACAACGTCAAAACTCATAGCCCAATACTACATTAAAAGTACATGTCTCAAACAACATCGCAAACATCAACGTAACGCATAAAATGACCGATCCTACGTAGCAAACGAACAAAACAAACACATACAATACAAGGATCTAACTAAAAAACAACATGAGAAGCGATAATTACTTAAACAAAAAACAACAAAACCCTTAACGTGAAATGTGAATAGACATTAGCATCTGACTAAAAAATAACGAGCTAGCCACCTTATAATTAAAGTCGAAAACATGCAAAAAAAAAAAAAAAAAAAACTTTTAAATGTAGCAAAAAAAAGAAGGATACCATTAAAACTTACAGTAGAAGGTGGCTGGTTTTTGTAGTGAGCAAGTTGTTATTAGCAGAGAGGAAGAGGATGGATATCTGGAGTGTGGCTGCTAGTGTGTATTGTGAAACGTGACAACCCTAATATAAAGGAGCAAAAGTTTATTAATTAACAGGCCCAAGCCCAACCTATATATTACTTTATTTGGTTAGTTGGTCACTTGCTTGTAGCCTTGCAACCTCTATGGCCCAACACACACAAATAATTTCTTAGCAACATATTGGTATTCTAGTTCATAAAATGAAGAGTCTAGATGTTTGATATTCTTACAACACATGAATTTATAATATATGTTAGAACCATACATAATAGGTTATAGGTGCATGTGTTTTGTTATGCAACTGGCTAGCATATAAACAGTTACCGGAATACTTCAGATGTGAAAAAGGCGTATATAAGTCGTACAAATTAGGATCAAAAGATGACATGTTAAGAAAGGTAAGTATTTTGTACACAATACTAGTTCCTAAATGCGCAAGACAATGACAAAAACTGAACATAAGTAATGAACGAATGTAGATTATTTTGGGTATGGTCCATATGGGAGCTTGAGAATTGTATTCGATGGCAAATAGCCGCTTATTACGACTTACCAGTTTAACTAGAAGAAAGAAAATCTGTTTCACCACTGCAAAAACTTGCTAAATCGACTGAGAGAAATGTATAACGTACTGTAAGACAGTAAATTTAATTATGAAACAATGTAAAATCTACTGTAAGACAACGAAAGGAAATAAGATCAATGTTGGATGCATATTTATAGAAACTCACTAAACAGAAAATAGTTTTTAGTCATCCTAATCATTTCTCTAATTCAAAATAATAAAAAAGTGAACGTGCCGGAGTGGTTATCGGGCATGACTAGAAATCATGTGGGCTTTGCCCGCGCAGGTTCGAATCCTGCCGTCCACGTTTTTTGAATTAAGTATTTTGCATAATGATTTTACGGAAGTGGTCCGCAAACTATCAGCTTGTTTGCAATATAGGTCGGTACTCAGCTATGACTTTAATCTTCTTTTTCTACCTATGCCAAAATTTCTGTAATGTTTTTATCCATTTCAAAACATAGTTATAACTAGTTAAAGATATATAGATAATCCTAACATAGACGACGTATCCTTCGCTCTCTACCTAACCACGTACAACACACTACTGTGATTGCATCGAATCCCGAGGTTGTACGACTACTGTTACAGGTTATTTATTGTTTTGTTTTGGATGTTGGTAAGCTAATGTTCATAGGTCTTATTTTGCTACTGTTCAAGCTGTTTTCATGCTTGCATCCAACCTTCTGATTGGTGTTGCCGTGCTTTGAACTTATTGCGTAATACTTAATCATGTACCATCGTTGGGTCGCATGTATAGTACTTCTTTTAGGACAAACTAAGATACGATAAGTACATTCTTGGAGGATGTATATTCATATGGAAAATAAAATCTAGTATCAATGGTTATTAATAAGAACATCAAATCATTGTATCTTAGTTTAGCCACTTTAGCTACGTTGTTAACCACCTCTACATGATTTATATATCTTATTCATGACTCAGTTTTTTACTAGACTATTAGGCGTACCCCTTGATGTACCGCAAAATGTGCCAAACTTGTTGATAAATTGAATTTCACGACTAAGGCATAATAGTCCACCAAACATCAGCAATGAACACAGAATTGAGAAGATCAAGCCGTTTAGCTAAGGCAGAATAGTCCCATCTTAATGACTGATCACTATCCTTAACTCAAATGGAATATCAACCAGCAATGCATCAACATAATATAAGAACCATGTTCATAAAGTTTTTGACGTTTATTGGTCCTCGTTATTCAACTCCGAATAGGTGATTGATTATTTGATTTGGGGTTCGTAAAAGAGGTGATCAAATGTAGTTCTGTACACATTACTCTTTCACAACATATATTTATCTTATTTAACTTAGTGTTGACAACACTTGCAACATGATTTATAACAGCAAATGGTAAGTAACAATACAGTAAAGTTCTAAATTATTGCAATATGAATGTATTATATAACAAAGTAAACCCTACTCATTAACTTCACAGCACAGATCATGATACGTAAAGTTTAAGGTCACAATGGAGCAACTTACAATTGTGATATATGCTAAAGTTAAGAGTACAGGAATGGGTCAGTTTGGGTTGTGTTGAAGGACAGTGGTCTCAAGTATATCAAAGTCACTGGAATCAAATAT
Source organism: Artemisia tridentata subsp. tridentata (assembly GCA_021014915.2). Taxonomy (NCBI): domain Eukaryota; kingdom Viridiplantae; phylum Streptophyta; class Magnoliopsida; order Asterales; family Asteraceae; genus Artemisia; species Artemisia tridentata. Next base: position 66,117,474 of record CP139508.1, on the reverse strand, counting down.
AAAATAGTGGACCCTTTTAAGTGTCTAAACGAGTCTCGGGTTTCTTTCAGTCATAGCCAAATACGTTAATACTTTCAACGTATACATTCAAGTGAAACTTGCACTAAAAAGCTAACAAATTATAAGCGTTAAATGTTAATGCGTCCATCTTTCAAACTTCAGTGACAGTTTTTCCTTTTGTTCTCTTTATAATTGGCAGCAATTCTAAGCTTCGTTTTGGCATTTGTCATTGTGTTAACGATAACCACACATTTGTTGCCTTAATTGCATCACCAACATGTCTTTTGCATGCTACCAAAAGACGTGTCTATGAGTTGGACGAGTAGTTATAAATTCATTATGAACAAAATTAGTGCTAACCCACATATACCTCAGCGAATGTATATTGAACACAATATGCTCCAAATAGACTTGCTTAGACGGACAACCCTTTATTTTCAGCTTACGCAACTTTGGGCACCCCTCTGCAAGTCCTAGATAAATTCCCCTATATTACCAAGAGAGAGATAAACTATGGCCATACTTCCCAATATACCCCAAATCCACATCCGTCAATCCTCCAGGACAAAGGTGGATTTACCAACTATCAAATGGAGATCACGAAGGTTCTTCAAATGAGTTCCTATACACTTCATAGCTTCATTTGTGAAAGTTGTGAGCCTAACATGTAAACAGTCCAAATGAACACATCCTTGTGCACAACAATCGATCCTATGTGTGAAACAAGCTCAAACGTCTTCAGTTTGTGCTATTTTCTTGCAAAACTGACCAATAACTTGCAATCCCGTGTCACCAATGCCATATGTGGCATCAATAACTTCCAAGTTGGGACACCTCTGAATCAAGAAACACCAGCTATTTCAAAGATACAAATACAGTTTGCAAACATGACCAATAACTTGCAATCCCGTGTCATCATTCCTGCTCGATGAAGGAAACGCGCGCGCTAACTTCTCAGCCCAACCTGGCTGACTACTAAAAAACACCATCATTTGAGCAACTTAATTTTGAGTCGCACTGGCCGCTTCTTTAGCCGCCTTGTGTTCATCCGCTTGTTTCTTAGCCCGTCATCATGTGTAGGGCGTCGCGAGAACCTGAAAATGGCGTAGTCATTATTAATATAAAAACTTTTATTATTATCAAACACTTTAAACAGCTCATATAAGAGCAATTTGTAGTCAAACCAAAACTCTAACTGATCTACTAAACGTTTTTTATTCTTTTAGTCTCAAGTATTTCTCGTTTAGATATGAGGGAAACAACTCACGAATTTTATTCTTAATTTTCTCTCTCTAGAATTCTCTCTCTCAATAACCGCTTTTTGCCTTTTTCACCATTACTTTTCTTCACTGTTCCATTGATTTCTTCCTGATTTCTAAACGAATTTCAAATCTGATTTTATCAATAGATTCTGCTAATCATTGCGAACACAATGATTAGCTTCGATCGGATTTTCGTTTGGTATTCAAAAAACCCCCAATTTTGAGTTTTCGCGCCATTTTTTCATTTTCTCCTTTTTTTTGCTTATTTTGATTCATTATGTCGAATAAGAAGAAAACAATAAAAAGACAAGTAAAAACTCCTGCTCAATTTAGTGATTTTGTAGTAGGAAATATGAGTAAAAAGAGAAATGATAATAAAGGTAAGGGCTCTGCTGGAAGTAGTAATGATAAGAGTGGAGGAGGTAATGTTGAAGCTGATTTGTGTAGTGTATCTAAAGATGATGGAATTGTGAAGCAGAAGAATAAGAAATCAGTGGTTGATTGTACAGAGGAGGGGGAGAGTGAGCAGAATTTGAATGGATCTGGAGTTAATGTTGAAATGGTGACAGAAATACAAGGTGATGAAGGAAAGTGCCAGGCTGAGAGTTCTTCTGAAGTGACTACTACTAGTACTACTCCTGATTGCACTGTAAGTAAGAATAAATCTAATGATATGGTGAATAATAGCTCTAATAGTGATGAGATAAATGTGCTGAGATGATTAATGCTGAGAAAAACAATGTTGATAGTCGAAAGAATGGTAATAAGAATGTTGATAAGATGAATGTTGATAGTAATAAAAAGGATAAGGCTGGTAGTAATAACACTTATGCTAATATTGTGAAAAAGGATGAGTTTCCAAAGGATCTCATTTATATACCGACTGAAATAAGTGAATCAGGAAGTGAAGTTGTGGTGTTTGATGAAATACTTGTTAAGAATGGAAGTGAAAGATGGATGTTAACTGCATGTGGACAGTTTATAGGATACAATATGCACATTAATGAGCTTAGATATAACATTAGGAGAATGTGGAGTAAGTTTGGGATTGTGGATATAAGTGCTAGTAAGAATGGTCAGTACACTTTTAAATTTAGAGATGAGGAAGGTTTGAATGATGTGATTGAAAAGGGACCTTGGATGGTACAAAACAAACCATTGTTTGTGCAAAAATGGAGTCTAGAGATAGGTATGCAGATAATTGAACCTAAGAAAATGCCAGTTTGGATTAAGATGTCTAATGTCCCACTTGAGGCTTGGAGTATGAATGGAATTAGTGCTTTAGCAAGTAGTCTAGGTAAGCCTATGGTTATGGATTCAATGACTGCTTCCATGTGCTATAGAGGAGTTGGTAATTTGGACTATGCTAGAGTATTAGTTGAGTTAGATGCTGAAAAGGAAATAAAACATGAAATTGAGGTGCAATACAGGGATAAGGAGAATAGAACCAAGGGGTCAAAAAAGGTGAAAGTATTGTATGATTGGAAACCTTGTAGGTGTACTGAATGTAAAGTGTTTGGTCATGATTTCAATCAATGTAAGTTTAATGCTAACAAGGGAACTGATAACAACACTATGGGTGAAAAGGTTTCTTTGACAAGTAATGGTAAGGAAAATGTTGTTAGTAAAGAGAAGGAGGTAGTGAACACAAACAAGAACTTTATGAGAAGAAATGAGCAGCATAATGGGAATGGTCAAAGACAACCTGGAACAAACAAAAGTTTTAATAATTCCTATAGGCATGATGTTGGAAGAAGGTTCAGTAATGAGGAGAATAAGCATGTTGGGAATACAAGTCAAGCAGGGGCTAGAAAAGTGTGGAATTTGAAAGCAAAAGAAGCAGAAGGTATGAGACAGTCTGTTAATAAGTATGTTGTTCTCCACTCTCTGCCAGAAGATGATGATCAAGAGTTGAGGATCCTTAAAGATAGAATGATAGTTGATCAGTATTTGAATAAAAATATGGAACCAACTCCTACAGAAGCAGCTAATTGGACAGAAGATATGAGAAAGTATTATAAAGATAAAAGTGTGGTGGTGATTGATAATGAAGTAGAAGGTGCTGCAGTTGAGGATGTGGTCAGTGATACAGAAGGAATAACAAAGAATATGGAGATGAATGAAGTGAATGGTTTGGACACTACTATTTTAAATGAGTGTACTGGAGTTTAAAATGGGTGTATGGAACATCAGAGGTTTGAATACTTTAGAAAAACAAAAAGAGATAAGGAATTTGATAGCTAGTGAGAATTTGAAGATTTGTGCTGTGCTGGAAACTAGGTTGAAAAGTAAGAAATTGCAAGTTATTTGTGACAAAGTGTATCAAGGTTGGGAATGGATTTCAAATATGCAGTGTTGCAATAAAGGTTGTAGAATTGTGCTTGGATGGGATGATCAAGAGGTTAATGTGCAGATTCTAAACAGAACCAGTCAATCCATGTTCTATGTCATAAGTGTTGATCAGCTCAAAATCAAGTACTTCTATACTTTTGTGTATGCTGCTAATGAAGGAGTTGATAGAAGAGAATTGTGGACAGAATTAATGCAGAATAGTAGGTATGTTAATGGGAGGCCATGGGGTATAGCAGGAGATTTTAATGTCACTTTAAGCCCAAATGAACATTCCAGTGGTAACTCTGCTATGACTGTTGATATGATGGAATTCTATGACTCTGTTAATTTGATTGAAGTGGAAGATATATGTAAGTCAGGCCTGCATTTTACATGGACAAAAAATCTGAAGAAAGACAAAGATGGGGATACAACAGGAATTCTAAAGAAGCTTGATAGAATGATGTCCAATCATGATTTTATTACACATTACCCACAGGCTAATGCTAAATACTTACCTTATATTATATCTGATCGCACTCCTGCTATTTTGTGTATTCCAACAGGTTATAAAAAACAAAAAAAGGCTTTTAGAATGGCTAATTTCATCACAGGAAAGAGTGAGTTTCTTCCTATTGTCAAAGAAGGATGGTGTAAAGAGGTGGATGGATGTTAAATGTTCAAAGTGGTTAAGAAATTAAAAAATCTTAAATCTCCCCTGAATAAGCTAGCTTGGTGTAAAGGAAATATTTTCAAGAGAGTTGATGATCTTAGATGTCAACTTCAACAAGTTCAAACTAAAATTGATCAAGATCCTCATAACCAACAGCTGAGAATTATGGAAGTAAATTTGGTAGAAGAGTTTTTGGAAGCAGAATCAGATGAAGAGAAATTTCTGTCCCAGCAAGCAAAGATTAAATGGTTGAAGGAAGGAGATAGGAATACAAACTACTTTCATAAAGTTCTTAAAGGCAGATCACACAGGAACAAAGTTTTCTCTTTGTGTGATGTTCATGGAGTAAGATATGAAGGTGATCAAATCTCAAACTTATTTTTAAACCACTTCAAAGAGTTTCTGGGTACAAGTCATGAGATTCAGTCAATTGATGATATGGATGAGCTCTTTGTGAACAAATTGAGTACTGAGGAAGCTGATGGAATGATTAGGAATGTTACATGTGATGAGATCAAAAAAGCTCTGTTTGATATTGATGATTCAAAGGCCCCTGGACCTGATGGTTTCACAGCTGCTTTCTTCAAAAAAGCTTGGGGAGTTATTGAGAATGAATTCTGCTGTGCTATTAAAGAGTTTTTCTATTCAGGAAGATTACTTGGGGAAATCAATGCTACTATTGTCTCTCTTATCCCTAAAGTGGCTACTCCTTGCAAGGTGACTGAGTTTAGACCTATTGCTTGTTGCAATGTACTTTACAAGTGCATTAGCAAAGTAATTACAAATAGGATTAAACCTGTGCTGGGGCACTTGGTTAGTAATAACCAAAGTGCATTCATTCCTGGAAGACAGATCCAAGATAATATTCTTTTGACTCAAGAAATTATGAAAGGGTATGATAGAAAAAATGGTCCTAAAAGAGTTGCTTTTAAGATTGATTTGCAAAAGGCATATGATTCAGTTGAATGGGATTTCCTCAGAAGTATTCTTGAAGGTTTTGGTTTTCATGATAAGATGATACATTGGATTATGCAATGTGTCACAACTGCTACTTTTACTTTAAACATTAATGGTGATAGAGTGGGTTTCTTCAAAGGTGGTAGGGGTTTGAGGCAGGGTGATCCTGTGTCACCATACCTTTTCACTCTCATTATGGAAAATTTTTCTCTAATGCTGCAAAGACAAATCAACAAGGAGGATAGATTTCAATATCATTTTGGGTGTAAAGAACTTAAACTGTCTCATGTCTGCTTTGCAGATGATCTGCTTGTTATGTGTCATGGTGATGTATGTTCTGTGGGTGTGATTAAAAGAGCTTTAGAGGAATTCAGTAAGTGTTCTGGTCTTGTTCCCAACCAATCTAAAAGTACCTCTTATTTTGGAAGTTTGAATGTTGAAGAAAAAGATGCCATAAATCAGGTTCTACCTTTTGCCATTGGAAAGCTTCCAGTGAGATACCTTGGTGTGCCTCTAATTGCTAAAAGATTAGGCACCAAGGATTGCAAGTGCTTATTGGATAGAATTAATGGCAGAATTAATAACTGGAAAAATAGAAGCTTGTCTTATGCAGGAAGACTTCAGCTAATTGCTGCTGTTTTAGAGTCAATCCATGTATACTGGGCATCTGTGTTTTTGATTCCTGCTACTATTATAAGTGATATTAACAAGATGCTAAAGAGATTTCTCTGGAATCAAGGTGAATCAGCTAAGGGTAAGGCAAAGGTGGCATGGTCAGATGTGTGTAGACCAAAAGATCAGGGTGGGTTAGGATTGAAAGATTTAAAAAAA